>VZUI01039481.1:0-23764 GCA_013401135.1 Cettia cetti
TATCCAGGTAGGAAGTCTGGGCTCCCCCCAACACTGGGTGGAGCATCTCACAATGGGATGATGGAATGTGTCATGTGACTGGGGAGCCTTAATGGGCCATTATCAGCAGATATCCCCGTGGGGGGGGATGAGCAGATGGATGAAAGAGATAAGGAACACTACCCCACCCGGTTTTAACAGCTGGGCCATTATCAGAAAGCATCCACCCCCCTCCCCCTGTAGTTACAAGAGACAAATTAAAAAAAAAAAAAACAACCACATTTTCCCAACTGCTTTCAACAGATGAAATAGAATACACATTTTTTGGTTCCATAACCCAAGACACTTGGATACTTTATTTCTTGCATTATATTCTGAATACTTTTGCATAGTATTATTTAATGAAGAAATTTTACTGAGTATGTTTATACTACCAGGTATTACTTGATTAAAATGTGGAGGTAAATTTAATTTGAATCTCTCTATCACCGTTGAAAATATCTTCTGTTCATTCTTATTTCTACTTTGAGTGTGTGCTTACATGTGTTTCCTGTGCTTTTGATGTATGTGTGTCAGAGCTGCTTAATTTCCTCCTGAGCTGTAGAACTGGAAATTGACTTGAAATATCTGTCATTCTGTAGTGGCACCAAGGATTGGCCTTGAAAACTCTGTTCTTCGTTCTTTCTAAAAGAGAATATTCTTTTTTTCTGTAAAGAACATAGAGTTTTTCAAAAGTGAGTAGGACCAGAGCCCAAATAAACTGTGTTTCTTTTGCTTCAGCATTGCAGCCTGCTGCCATGAATTTAAATTTCTACTGGACACCCAAGACTGCAAAGAATGCAGTTTCCATCATGTGTGCCTGGTTTTGGCTTCAAGTGAAATTCGGTATTAAGTAAAGATTTTTGTCATGATCCTTCACACAAGGAAAAAAAAATATTTTGTAGCAGTTTAGTAAGAAGTGAATAGATAGAAACAGTAATAAATATAGGAAATACAGAACATACAGAAAAAAATATTACTCTGCTCCCCTAAAAAGAAAACATACTTCCTTCCTTCTGTGTTTATTAGGGAAAAAAAAAAAAAAAGACATTTTATTTACAAATATTTTTGCTTTTTGAGACCATGGGTGATTTGTAAATTATACAGCTTTCATGATGTCTAAGACACTGACATAAGTTCTTCAAAGTTCTAATTTCTGACATAGAAATAAGTCTCATTATGTACCATCTATGCTGTTTTAAGTGATAAGCAGCAAAGACTGTTATCTCCAAGTGTATCATGGAACACAAGCCCCTGAGTTTTAAGGACTGATCACTGAGTAGTAACTTTCTCCGTCATGGCATGAGAGCAGTTTGGTGTAGGTGGTTCTGCTTGTTAGATCAACAAAGGGAAAACACAAGAGACATGAGTCCAAATAGCAGCAAACCAAACAGTAGATATTGAAGCTATATGTATCATCTTTATTTCCTCAGGTCACTTCTAGATGTCAGAGTTGATCTGCTTGCACAGTTTCTGACTGCTCATTAGGAACAAAAAAAATAAATACTGGCTAGGCATAATATTCTCTTCTCCCAAAGGAAGATGATTATGAACATATTAAGCAAGCGCTGGTGATGCAGCTACCATTCCCTACCAGTTCTTGCTCTGAGAAAAAAGGGAATTTCCAGACCTGTAGGAAAAAGACTATGCATCAGATTAGTAATATAAATCAGTGGGTCAAGAATTTAAAATAAGTGTGTGACCATCACAAAGTTAACGCTGACTTCTCTTCATATCTAACAAAGAAAGCATTTGCTACCTGCCATTGACCGTAGAAATGAGGAGGTTGACAAATCCTCTTCTGTTAGTAGTTTGTAGCCAGTCTGTTAGAATTTAGAATATCAGTAGTTGGATCTATTTTTGGGAGTTCAATATCATAAAGAACTTTTCACACCATACTGCCCATTGATCACACAATTTATATGCCATTGATGGCTTTGTACTTCCTATTAGGATGGCTTGGCACTTAAAGGCTACGCACTTATATCAGGGGTTTTCAGGGCATACATATACCCATACTGTGCATGGAAATTTGTTGAAATAATACATCATGATAAAAGACTTTTTCTCTCCTGAATTCTGCACAATTTGCGTACTACCAAGGCCACTTAGTATCCCTCAGCTGTAGCTTACCAGGTCAAATGTGTGACTCAAACTTCTACAGCACCTCTGTGGATGCAGAAAGGAAAGTACATTCATTTCTTCTGCATTTTCCTATGCAGCTAAACATCTTGTTATTCTTATCAGGATCTGGTGAATTGTTCATACCTTTAAGGCTAATGAAGCTGAGATAATTTATCCATCAGCCAGCTGAACAGCTGCAGTATGGTGACAGAATGCGCATGTGGCTGACAGAACCTATCTAGCAACTTCTGTGCCATTCACCAAAATTACACACTTTTTCAACCTTATCATATGGCCCACATTAGAGAATGTCTGCAAGAGCTCATTGGTGCTGTGTATAAGTATTGGGAGACAAAAAAGTGATACTAACCCTGTAAGTTTCATTTGAATATCAAAGTCATGTGAGACATTGAGAAAAGTTAACTTATATCTCAGGTGAAGCAATCTGACTTGCATGTTCTCTATCTGCCTTCTCTGCCTGAGTACTGAGCAGAGAACCTAAACTTCCCACAGAAATGTACACATGGATCTAGCTCAAAGTGTTATACTCCCAAGAAGGAGATTTATGTTTGCTGAAATCCTAAAAGCACAGAAATAAAGAACTATGTCCAAAGTTGAGACTTTGATATCTACACCTAAAGTTCAGCAGCAGCTTTTGAATAGTGGTTCCGAGAAGGATGTGTGTAAGACTGGGGTCTTAGATTTTGACACAGTGATAGTTAGGTTGCTAACAACAACTCTTTATTGATTCTCCTGATGCTATTATATTAGATAAAATTCTAGAAATTAATATAAATGGCCAAGAAGCTGAGTGGCTCATAAAAGCAAGACATCTGGACCAAAGAGGAACAGAAACAAGTTAATAAGCAAATGGGGCCGTGTAATGCAAACATAGGTATCACGATAAGGCAGAAACCAACAGACTTAATCCTTGAGAAGTCACATCACAAGCAAATAAAAACACAATCATTACAAAACCTCATTTGTTATCTGTTTCCTTCTTGCTTATTAGTTTATTTAAATTAATTTCTAATAATTAATTAAAGCACATGTGGGCAAAATTTTTTCATCAGTAAAACCCCAAACTTCAGGGTTTAAAAAAGTGAGCTGGCCCTGACCTTGATGAAGATGTGAAATAGACTTTCTGACTTGCTTCCATCTGGTGAAAGTGGAGAATACCACTAAAACCCTCCTGTTCGTACGTGAGGTAGGAAGAGCTGGAAGTCTGTGTTCATATAGATAATGAGATTTAACTGCTGATCAGCTTAACTAGAAAGATCATATTAACTTTTACACAGTTGCAAGAATTTATTCCTTAAACAATCTAGGTTCTCGTATAGCTATCCACCTTTGTTCAACACAGCATTATTTTCACTGGAAAAAAATGAGCTTTAGTTCAGGCTGCAGTGGATTTACCATTCTCCATTTTCTGGTTCATGGGCTTTTCTCATTTTTGGATGTTTGTTTTTCTGTTACACTGGAGTGATGAAAATGGTCACAACCATGGTTTGAAGGCCAATTAGTGACTGGAGAGCCAGGATTATTCAAGAACTTGGCATTCCTAAGAAAATCATTAAGTAGCACCTTAGACATTGTTGTGCAGTGATAGATCTAACAACCAACACCTGTACAGAGGGACAACTGTAGGGTAAAGGGAAGGGTAGCATTCTTCTCCAACTCTGGATAAACCCCTAACTTTTCAGCAGAATAACAAACAAGCCACCTAAAAATACTGATAAAACGTAATATGAAAATTAGGTATAAAGCTGATAATGAGGAGATTACATAATATGGTATAAGTAGACAGAAGCAAATACATCAGAAACAACAGTCATTCTGATTTCATCTTGCTATTACATTGGGTCAAGGAGCCAAATTTATGGTGTTTGCATGATCCATGTCAAGAACGAGTTACCATTTTTTTAAGATTTCATTTGGAAACAGAGTGGTGCTTCTCAACCAAGAAACAGACTACATTTAGAATTTGGTTCCATAACCCAAAACAGGTCATTTGACATCAGCTGTCCCAGCTGTGTTCCTCCCCAACTTCTTGTGCCTTCCCAGCCTCTTTGCTGGCTGGGTAATGTAAGAAGCACAAAAACCTTTGACTTCATGTAACCACTGCTAAACAGTAGCTAAAACATCTCTTTGCAATCAACACAGTTTCCAGCACAAATCCAAAACACAGCTCCATAACTAGCTTCTGTTAAGAAAATTAACTCTATCCCAGCCAGAACTAGCCCATGGAGTAACTAGGGACTGAGTGCGGGAAAAGAAAATTGTAATTAAAAATGTTTAAGATGCATGAATTAACTTTACTCTTACAGATCAATCATCTAGGAAGTATTTGTGCTTGTAGTTCTTAAGATGAAATATTCTTCAATTGTCACCAATCTTATGTTTCTTCAAACATGGAAAAGAGCACCTTCTTAACTCAGTCAAATGTAGAAAGAAAATTGTTTACCCAGACTTTATGTTTTTGCTCCTGTATCCAAAATAGCATACACAAACTTGTTTGTACTAAAATTTCATACACAGATTTAAAAACTGTAATAATATTTCAGTCAGACATAGAGATTAAATTATGTCAAAATATATGTGCAAATGATAGTGTAAACAAAGCCTTTGTCTAAAAGAGAACCTGAGGTTTCTGAACTGATATAGCTAGTAGATAGAGCAGAAAAATTGTCAGAGTAGCATTTTGCATTTGGGCATTAGAGAATTGCAGAATTATGCTACTTTTTTTTCCATTTGTATAGACACCTTGGATTAAAAAAATAAAATCAAAAATTCTATGTGTCTTATGAAGGAACAGTTGATAATATAAATGTATGTTTCATTTGTGGTTTATAGCTATGTAACTTCTCTTGCTGAGCTGAAGGATAATTAAGCTGGGCTCAAGTAAAACCTTTACTAAAGGTCAGACTGTCTGAGCCAGTACTGTTGGTCAACAGTGTTCACATCACAAAATTATGGGGCCAAGTGAGAAAACATGTAATGATGAGGAAATTTATATCATGTGTATGTCTTTTTCACATATTAAAAAGGCATTGTTGTTTTAGGTTGTTAGAAAGGTCATCTGTATGTCTCTGAAATATTTGTCTTACTAGAAAAAAGATGATCTAGTATTAGGTTTGCCAAGTTTTAATGTTGGGAGTGTAAGTAACCTGCTTCATTTTTTTGGTGGGAGGGAAATGCATTTTTTCTTTAAAAAAGTCTTGTTCGTATTCTTCTTTTGTTTTGCTGTAGTAATTCTACTGTTACATAAATAAAGTGTTTGGATTTAATTATATCTCATATTGCTGAAATGAGCAGGGTGTGTTTTAAATAAAGAGCCTTACACAATAATAATGGCATGTGATTCAATTTACCTTTAAAAATATTATTTGTTGTTTCTGATATAAATCTCAGTTTGCTCCAGGGTAGAATTGTGGATTATTCAAAGAGTATCTTATCTTGGAAAAAAACTCAAATTCACACCAGAAAAATCAATTCTTTATAAACTCACTAACAGCAAAATACATTATTAATTACTTTTTTATTGTGACAGTTCTCTTCAGAAAAAAACCAAAACCCTCACATACTAAGATCCTGGGGCTCATATATTTTTAATTTTCTTGTAGATCAAAAACATGATTAGATGCAGCTCTTGAAGTCTGATTCAGTGCTGCGTGCTTGTGCACTGTCACTGTCCAGACACATCCCTGAGCAGAGCACGTGTGGGGGTGCTGCTGCCACTCCAAACCCGGCCTCCTTCCTTCCTAAATGCTCTGTGGTCTCTCAGCCTAATTGTACATGAAGCAGTGGAATGGATGTGTTCCATGTGACGTGTGAAAGGAACTAACTGAATTTTTTGGATGAAATTTTTCTAAGTACCAAACAGATTCAGGGATTGATTTTCTTCTCTTCTTTCTTTGTAACACTCAATAACATGTAAAAGTATGGTCATTTTTCTTGGGTTTGAGTATCTAATGATCAAATTCCACTGCTGCTATTTGGCTAACAGCTAAAATATCTAAAATAAATGTGTGACCTTGACATTTAGAGACCTACTGCAAATGCAGATGAAAGGGCTGGAAGAACATATCCCCAAACTTTTTGGTTTTTTTCTCCCCAATAATACAGAGGTTTCTATTGACTGAGAGTCAGAAAGAGATTACATCTTTCCTGTCCAGGTTTCTACAATAACTTTTAGTAAGTAAAGGCAGCAGAAGTAACAAGTGTAACAGTACTAAGAAGAGAACAAAGGAGATTGCTTTCTAAAATTGCATCGATTGTTAAAATCACACCCTCCATTGCTAGTATTGTGCATTTTGGCAAGCAGAATAACTGCTTGTCAACTGTTTAAACCTAGTCAGAAATGCAGCTCAACTAGTACTCAAAATAGTTTGGAAAACTAAAAAGGAATTTTATGTGGTTTTGTTTGTAGGGGGTAGGCAGGAAAGGAAACAGACACTGAGACAGAAAGGGTATTCGAGTAGAGTTGTCCTATATTTTCCCAACCAGGAAGAGGAGATCAGGAGGCAAAAAGGTGAGCATGGCATGGAAAAGGGAAGTCTGGGACACACCTTCAAAGCCAAAGGCATGCTAAGAATGGAATGTGTGTGTGCATGTGTGATATCTGTCTTCCTTCATGAAAACAAGGACAGTAAAGGTCTTTGCCTCTCCAGCTGTCTCATGGATTCTCCACATACTTTCCCAAGGAAACTGGGAATCTTTGCATACCTTTCCTTTACTGGAAACAAGATCTGATGGATCCCCTTGCCACTGCAGGCATCCAAAGTTCTCTCCCTTCTCCCTGTCTGATCTCAATTGCTCTTCTCTCCTCAGGAAAAGATGAATGTGGGCAACAAAGAGAGGAGGAAAAGGAAGGACTGAACTGTTCCGCTGACCCTTGTGTGTTCTCAGGGAGCAGCAGCTGCAAGGTTTAGGGTCTCTGATACACTAAAAGTTTCTGAGTCCTTCTCTCTGTTACCATCTTAATGATAGCTATATGATGTAAACAACCACAAAGCCTCACAGTGTCAGCTACTAACAACTGACAGAATCACAGACTGTAAGAACCTAACCCCAGGCAGGGAGGATGAGGACCTACCAAAGAGAATGAAGCAGTTTACAGCACTGCATTGTTTTCTCCCTCTACCCATCCCCACGAGGTGTTTTCATTAATGAAAATCTCCTGCAAAGAGGATGGGAGTACTTAACACCTACTGAAGTTCTCTTGAAGTGTTGATTTCTTCCAGATTGACTAGATGTTTTGCAGTAGCACAAAAGTACTGTAGTTGCCTTAAAATTGTATGACTCCCCAAGGTGCTGGGAGGGAGACCGAGTTACTGGAACTTCCTTCCTCTCACTTTCACCTGTTGGAGACTTGCTTATCTTAACTGTCTGGAAAGACTCAAGATCACACATGTAAATGAAGTCTGTGTTAACAAAATCATTTACCACTGAGCACTCAGGATAAAGAGATCTTTGGCCTTGACAGTTTAGCAAGTAGTGAATCCTTTTGAGGAAAATTACAGCTTGTTGATGTTGTTAAGGTCAAAGTACTTTATTTCCATATGTCTTCACATTTGCACATGAGCAGGAGTTAACTGATTTAATGATATCCTTAGAACCCTACTTCATTAATATCACAAGTAAAAAAAAATAAAAATCGAAGGACTCTATCTAATCCCCTGAAACCTGTCTAATCTAGGACAATCTGTCCTTGGTCTCCCAAGTCTAGACAGAACTTTAGATAGTGATATTATGTGCTATTAGTGCTCAAAATCTTTGCAGTACTGATCTTTAAACCCAGATTAATGGACTTTTCCAAGACATCATCCTTCTGCATTGTCTCCACATCAATGTTCCATACCCTGTATCCACTATTGTCACCAACAGCATAAGATCATTTGAATCCCACTCACCTTCTGAGCTTTTCTGCAGTTAGTCACTCGTTCCTTTCTTTGGGGAGCAAAGGCAGATAATGATTTTTGTTTTGCAATGCCACAGACCAGAGAGGTTCCAATCAAACTTTAGGTCTCCCCCAGCCCCAACAGCTCATGAAGTTAACACAGTTTAGGCAGATATCTACCTTTTCTTTTGTTTCTGCATGTGCCCACTTGACCGTTTTTTTAATTGATATTTCATAGGCCTTTCCAAGCCCTCTAGAGATGATCCTAAGCACATCTGGGAAGACTGTTGCTCTGATGTGCTCATGTTGTATACAACAGTTATTCCTACATTTCCTGAACATGTCTGATTTCCGTCCAAAGGGATGTAACTACTTGCCTCCAGCTCACTGATTTTTCTGAAAGTCAAGTTTGCTTTCATTATGTTAACACTTCACTTGATGACAACATTCATTTCTAAAGTCAAGATAAGCAAGACCTGAGATCTCTTTCTTTCTCTCCAGCTTAGCAAGATAATTGCTGTCAAATTGAAGACATACTGGTAAACAGTGAAAATAGCAGTGGGTAAGGAGATGGAGGGGTGTTGCGCAATGCTGACCTGAGGGAGACGCAGTGATCACCATGGAGTCGAAGCGGGAAAAGAGGAAGTTTAATTTTTTCTACAACTTATATAGATTTCTAAAAAGGAGACCAGATTGGAAGACTGAGGTTCAACCTCTTCAACTCTACTGGTCTTAGAAAGTGTCCATCAATATTCCTTTCACAGAAGGGAATCCAAAACACATGATAACAGTTCTGTAAACTTTGTTTACATGAAATTTCTGACTCCAAGGCTGAAGGCTGGAAAACAAGGTGACAGAGGGGAACCTGACAATGTGGTATGGTTTGATTTTCATTTTAGAAGGAAAGGCAGACATAGGCAAAAACCCCACAGAATTCATATGCATGAGCAGTAACAGTTTTTCCAAGATATTTGAATGACAAACCTTTTGTTCCAACAGGAACATGTAGGCTTCATAGGCACCTATGTATGTGGTAGAAGATTTTGCTACTTGTGATATTAGAGTGCTAACGTAATGAAGCTGGAAACATTAAGTTAGGCAGTGAAAGGTCTCCTCCAGCAGCTCCATTCTGCCAGGGAAGTCCACTTGTGCAGCTTGAAAGAAAGGCATATCTTATACATCTACTTTTATCAATGTTTTCTGCTTTGGTGTGTCTTCTGTTTTAGCAGACCAGCTGTGGCTTGTACAGTTTTCTGTTAGAAGTGGTATGGTTCCTCTGACTAGATTTTCTTTTTTTGGTTGATGAAGAGGAGATGAGATCAGCTATCAACTATGACTAAGTCTCATTGCTGTCAAGGGCTAAAAATAGAGTAACGTGCACATGCCTAAGGAAGTAAAAATAAGCCCATGTATGTGACAAAGGTGGGCTGGTTCCATTGGCTGCTCTTGTCCAAGGTTATCCTATGTTATAAGTTACTGCAGATGGTTATTGAACAGATTGGGGCCATCCAGCAACACCTAGCAATATCTAGCAACATCTAGCATCTGTTCACCTAGCAATGTCAGATAAGAGGGCAGTTGCCTCTAAAAGCCACTTACATATTAATCCACTCAACTGTTTTCTGCTTGTACATCTGGGACTGAGGCAGGATCAGACTCTAGCCATGACCTCACATAATCCTCCTTCTGTAGTGACACCCTTGCATAATACAGAAGAATATTTGCAGTGCCAGGGTCATATGTCACAGCAGTGCAAGGAGTCACAAGTGGCATGACTGTGTCAAGGAATTTTTAAACAAGTGTGACTGGCTTGGAGCCTTACATATCTGTCACATGGCCTTGTAGGAGATAGATTTGGGAAGCCCTAAGCAAGGCTGTTCCCAGATGTAAGGTCACTATCACACAACAATAGTGTTCCTGTGAGGTGCTCCAAGAGACAATCATCACTTTTGACCATTAGATTATCAAAATGGATGTTGTAACAACATAGTGTTGAGTTTGAAAGGAAATTATTTTCATATCTGAGCCAAGAAAAATTTTCCAGTAACAGCAGGAAGATCCAACTTGGATGAATACAAAGTTCTGTGAGTTAATAATGGACAGGCAGAGGGCCAGTAGAAATAGATGGTATTGTTTTAAAAAATATATATTCATCCTTTCCCCCTTACAATTTGCCTGCTGTTTGCCTTTCTATACTGCAAGTGCTTCAGAACAAAGCTGTGTTTATTGCCTGAGATCGGTGATATTACTTACTTAATCAATGGCAACTAATGAAAAATAGGAATAATATAAAACATTAATGGCTTTTTACCCATGTATGCATCTGGCTCTCAGTGAGGTACTGCTCTTGTTACTGCTGCATCTGACCATATGTTCCTGGGGCAATCCCTCTAAAGTCTTCACAGCAGCAATACACCTGGGATATGAAACTTGCTGGCAAATCCCTGATGTCAGGACTGGAGGTAAGAGACAGAGAAACCAAGAAAGTAAAGAGTTATATGAAACTAAAGGTATGGTGTAAAAATGGTAAAGAAAAGTGAAGAGATAAGAAACCCACCTAGCTAAAGATGAACCCTGGGGCAAGGAGCAGGCAGGAACAGAGCAAAACTTGTCAAGCTTGATAACAGCAGACTCTACAAAACACAACAAGCAGTGGATATAGTGATGAGATTGGTTTTACAAGCCAGCTCTTAATACCAGTTTTGGCCAGATGACTGACTGCAGTTCAGTCATCTTCATGGACAGAGCAGCGTCTATCACACTCTGGCAAGAACTGGGGGCTGATATGAAATTCTTCCCAGAAAACAGTAATATGATATACACCTCTTACATGTTCCTACATAATGATGATGTAGCAAGATGCTGATGTATTAAAAGGTCATTGAAAACAAGCAATGTTTTGCAAGTCTTTGCACTTCACTGTAATAATAAACAGTAATTGGTCATTGTAATTTTCCCATATTTTTCCTTCTGAATCTTTAGAGGAATCTTACACCAGAGCCTTCAGGTCTCATTAGATTTCAACAAGCTTCTGTAGTCACTTCCCCAGAAATGGCAAAATTTACAAAAAATCACCTTTTTTATTTTAATCTTTATAATAAAGATTCAAGCAGGAATGATTGTACAAAATTCTTGTTTCCATTCACAAGACCAGACTAACACAATGAATCCCAAAATCTGCAAAACAATTTTTTTCCTCATTATTCTTCACTTTCTAGTTTTAATCCCACTCAATTTTGTTAGTATTCCTTCACTGTGTTGTCAGTCAGCATTATGGTGGGGGTTTGGTAGACCTTCAACAAAGGAATGAATTCTTGCCTGTGCTACAACCCTCACCCTTTGTACCTTCATTCACTGCCCAGTAGAACAAATTTCTAAATGCCTGCATGTTGCAGGAAACCAACCCTTAATGAATCTTAGGATGCAAGTTTAAACAGATGACAGTACTTTCCAATCTGCTACGGAAACAATATGTTTTAATTAAGTTTAGGTTTAATAAAATTTTCAGTCCTTGTACAAAAATGCATGGTGATTAACAGACAGCTGACAAGACAACTCTAATAATTTCTGATTAAATGCTTTTGTTTAGTATTTTCAGTCACTCTCTACAGGGAATTAATTACTGGAAATGAAAAAAATGAAGGTTCATGCCAGTTAATATCCTTGAGAAAGTGGAAGGTAATCAACTGTACAAATTACAGTGGCATATGCAGGCCAGCCTGTGATCAAAATTTGTACAACATACCCCAGCCAGTTTTTGAGATGGTTAGACTGAAATGCATGAGCAGGGTAAATCTGTTGCAAGTAGCTGTACCGTAGGTTTAGGTAATCAGTGAGCATCTGTATTCAGAAAATGATGCCATTGCAACTTTCCTTTCACTTCGTGATTTCTTAAATGACATTTAACTATTTGAAATGGCCACTACTGTAGTTGTAAAGCATATGTTTACATAAATCTTTCATATTCCATATCTCTCTTTAAATAAGCAAATCACCTTATAAGGCAAATCTACATGGAAATATACATAAGAACCAGACATCAGGCTGTTGTAAGTACTGATATACCCACCCAGACCAGGGTTTCAGTTATTCCTACTGAATCCATTCCAGCTAAATTGGGGTAACAGGTACTCCAACAAATGTTCTCAAACAGGTCTTATATAAAACTAGTGAAAAAGTGATTTTTTATTGTCCATAGTTCTCAAAGAGATGTTAGTTCAAAAATTTACCTGGGAAAATTTACTTGCAGTAAGATTGATTAGACAATCCCCTAGTTGAAGTCTGTGATTCTGGAGTTTTGCTCCTCTGAGTTGATTGCATTAACTTGAGTCAATTAGCAGCATTGTAGATGTTAATGTAGATATGTCAGGATAGGTTCATTTCAACACAAATGTTTGTATTTTTTTCCAGGTCTAAGTCAATTGGCAATTGATTATCTTGAATTTTAGCAGCCAGAGTGCAGAGGTACAGCACTCAAGGACAAATGTATGCTTTCTATGAAAGGTGATCTTTCCCTGCAGAAAACCAGCACCAAGCCATTTGATGCCTTATCACTATGCTATTTGAAGTATCTTCCATTCCAGTTTGTCACCAGTGCCATGCAAGCTTTGTACTGGCCACCTGCAAGACCTGGGAGAACTTCATGGGCACTTCTGATAATCCTGTGTTTGTCCAGGGATTCTTTATGACTTTTTAATATTGCCTTGATGACCATCATTTGTGGTGCTCAATTGTCTGTGAGTTTCTGTTCATTAGAGAAGATGTACTATAGGAGTTTGAAATATTATATCTATATATATAGTCATATTTATGAACTTGTGTCATTAAAAATTTCCAAGAAAGAAATCCAACATTTTCCAAGAAAACAGAAAAATGGATCAGAAAGAGCAAATAATTTCAGGTCTGTTAAATATTCAGTGTTGTCAACTATATTACTTTGTTCTGGAATTAAGAAAGTTATAGTATAAGATAGCAGTAAGATGAAGACAAAAGTTGCTATCATATATATTCATAATCAGTGAATGAAGTCTCTAAAGACTGCGAAAACTACCTGGGTAAAAAGAACCATTGGCACCAGTGCAGTTTTTGCTATGATTACATTAGTTTTAAAATAATATTAAATAATAAGAATGTAATTTTGTAAAGAATATGAAAGTGTGTTCTGTTTGCTCTGAAACTGTGACTCACACATGTTCCCCTCATCACCTGTATCAGTAGGAGTTTGTCACAGGCCATAAAAGGAGTTGGATGGTGCTATTAGCTGGTGACATAGAAAGTCTGTTCAGCAGAGGAAGAGAGAGGTACAAATTATGATCAACATTGTTATGAACCCTTTTTCACACCAACAGGCAGTTACATGGGGAAAAAGACCTGGTGTTTTTAGCATGCTCTAACCAATTGAGCTAATCTCAGGGATGAGTAACTGCTGTTTGTGGTATTAACAAAAATGCTACTGAGGATTCAGGTTTTGAGATAATTTTTATGCTCTACTTTTCTTTCAAGTTATCTTGCCCTTACTTTCCAAATAACATTTCTTATCTTACAAAGAGGTGCAGCTATAACTTCTGAAAGACAGAAGGGCTTTCTCCTTTTTCTACAGCTTTTCAGCATTGTTTTATTTACAATGTCAGGCTTTCTTATTTATTTTCTCTCAAGGGCAGACATTCTCTTGTCACAAGTTAAGGGATAGCTCTGTAGTCATCGAACAGACAAAATCCTCCTTGAAATGATTGGAATTTTTGGACAAGAAGGGCAGAATTGGGTCCTATACCAACAAGAGTATTTTGGCTAGGAGTTGTCAGGGAAATGGTGATCCTTGGCTATTAGACCTATTTGAGTGCATCACCACAACAAGCACTAAACTGGAAGCAGTGTGTCTTTAAAATGCACTGAAAATTCATGGTTTACATGGGGACTGACCAAGATTTTCAAGATCAGTTACTGGAGTTTTCCTTTAAGTATATTGGAAACCTACATATTAAACTGTGAGTATTGGTAAAAATATCCTAGAGAGGACAATGGAGCTCATGCCTGATGAAGAGACTCAAAATGATAGAGAAATAGGACAATCATAGACCTTGAGGTAAAACAATAAATGTGATTATCTTATATCAACTTATTTGTTTTACTTTTTCTCACTGCAACTTATCTTTTCTCCATGAATAACTGTAAAGTGTTGTCATTGATTAACATTTCTAAAATGTTTAACGAATATTCTCATTTGCAAATGTACCTGTGAAGCTGGTTAAAAAGTAGGGCATACTGTTGAGATATATAAATAAAGTAATGAATTAAGTTTTGACCTGTGTAGGATTCTGAGTGACCTTATTTCCTTCACTTCATCAGTACTTGAGGTACTGTAAATACCTCACAAACAAATGCTCAGCACTTGATTTGAAGAAAAGCCACATAAAATAATGTCAGATTAAAAATAGCAAGATTTCTCATATTTCTTACAAATTCCTTGTTGCAGAAGTTAGAATAGAATAGAAATAGAAACCAGAGGGTACGCTTGATGGTACCAACCAGAGAAAATTTTGTTATTACACATATACTTGCTTCAGTGGTACCATCTCTCTTCCATCACATCCCAGACCCAAGTGCTTGTGCATATTCCCTCACTTATGCTGGGTTGCTATCAGAGAGATCAGTTTATTTGTCTTAATATCAGTGCACCAGCAAAAGGAAGGGTTCGTAGGAGGAACAATTTAGCTGATGCTGGCTATGAGAAAAGGTCAGTAATAGCCTCACCATCATGAGAAAATCTGTAACTACTTCTATTGATTAGATCAAATCTGCATTAAAAAGTTTTGGTTTTGCCAGTAGCAAAACCAGCACTGTCAATAAATTTTATATTGGTTCAAGAAGCAGATGAATGTTGTGACTGAAATCTGTCTTCGTAATTCTAGATCATAAGGCTGATGAAATTCAAAGTAATTTTAAAACAGTTGTAATTTCTAGATGATTTATGGAAAATGCTTGTTTCTAAAAATATTGATTTACTATTCTCCACAGTTTGTTTACTCTGGTGTTCAGCTAGCCCTATAGATATAAAACTCTTCCTTACCAAAACTTAATCTGCCTTCCTGTGTATTAAGTTTTTTATCCATTTACATCTGCCCAGACAATAGAGAAATTTCCCTCTGCAAAGCAGTGATCTCTTATATTTTTCTATGCTGATGAAAATCTTTATATTTTAAGGCTTTTGATATTACTTAGACATTATAAACAAACAAACTACCCTCCTCTTCCCCTCCCCTCTTTCCACCTCAAAATCTTTGCATGGAGTCTGAACGCAGAAGTATTTGCCCACAGGTAATGGAAATCTTTCCTTAAGATGATCTTGAAAGAGAGTGTTCCCTTTTGTGACTTTATTAGGCTTGGAAACTTCTGGAAAAGTAATAAATTATGGGGAATCACCACTCCAAGCTTTTGTAACATATGCTTGCTAATATATTTATATACTTTAATTCAAATAGATCGATATTTGATGCTTATATTTTCCTGTCCTAAAAGAAAGGAAGCAGAAAAGTGGGGAGAGAGAAACTTCAACCCTGAAACCAGGCCATTCATAATTACCAGAGTAAGTTTCTCAAGCAAAACTTATTTTATTTCTACACAAAAGCTTATTTTTCAGTAGCACTAACATACAGACAAAAAAACTCCACCTAGCTATTACACAGACAATTATTAATAAAATAATAAAACATTTGCTTCAGGATTCTGTATATAATAGAGAAAAATATCAAAATACTTTAGTTTTCAGTATAATTTTCTGTAATCTTTCTGTACTCCTAATTGAAGAGTGAAAGTGACTGCTGAGTCAATAATAGTAAACAAAGAATCATATTGATCGACAAGTTACTTTTCTGACTATGACTTAATTCTAATTTTGATGTTTAATACAGACTTACCTGAGAAACAGTGCAAGTCAAAGTATGCATCTCACTAATTCTCTTAGAGGACTAGTATAAGCAGCTTTTTACATAATGGTTTGTGTAGTCAATTAGCAGAGTATTAGCTATAATAGATAACGTTCTTACTAAGACCATATTAATTAGAGCTTAAACACAGCTAATCTGAGACCTATATTGAATTTATATTATTATGTAAGCAGAATGTTTCCGTAGGCAAGTAATTTCCTTCATCGCATTTTAAGGAAAAGGAAATCCTAGCATCTGAGATATAAATATGCCAATTTTATCAGAGTATTGCAAACCACTTAATGTTTCTTAAAACTTAAGTGTGCTAGGCTGTATTACAAATAATAATTATGAGCAGTAAAGGACACAAAGATTGAGTACATTTTAAATTAATTGGAAGAGAAGGGGTGGAATTGCAAGCTAAGAAAATGTCTGCAAGAATTTAATGGATGTATGTTTCTGCTCCTCATTTTGCCTTGAGTTACACCACAGCTCTGGAGTTCTCTAGTCACTTCATCAAAAAAAGAGTTGGTATGTCTATGTGGACACATTTTTTTAGTGATAAAATGAATTCACCAGTTATGAGACAAACTTTCTCTGAAAATAATTAGGAATCCTGTCTTACACAGATTTAAATTCATTTTTAGTTGCATGGATTTGTGGCCTCCTTATCACTTTGTTCAGTAGTTTTGCAATATAACCAAAGCTTAATATGTCTCTGGTAAGCCAGCTACTTGAATAAATGCTGTAGGCAAAAACATATTAAATTTTTAAATCACAGATAACCATGAAACTAAGTAATTGCAAATTTACAAGCAGAGAAAATTTTGGGACAGTATCAAAACCTGTATTGCAATGCAATTAAAATGCTGCCATCTTGACTTCTGCTACAAATTGTAGCATCACTGCTGTTAGCAGAAAAGAAATCCACAAATAATAGGCCAATAGGGCCACAAGATTCTGTTGTCTAGTTAAACCAATGAGAATTACTGCCCATCTGCATGCCAGAAGACAAGTGCTTATCATGGTTACTGAAATGAAGAGGAAGAATGAGGGCTAATATGGTTGTAAATGCCCATGCCAAGAGTCATGTGGGTGACTGGAGGCACACTGGACAAGTTAGCACTATAACATCAGATGCGGGTTTGACAACCTTTTGAATATGTACTCCCCTCTCCCATTTTTATTGAGAAGTTATTGTCACATTTGTAGTAATTTAAAATTTTTCATTTTTAAGGAAATATCCCTTCAAGCATTATGAGATAATTAAGTATCAGCCATACTCACTCATATCTAAACATATCATCCAGCAGCGCTTTAAAATCTCCCCAATTTTTGCATCTTTTTTTTGGAACATGTGCTTTAACTTCACCAACAGAGGTCACTAAACCACTAAGAGAGAACCATAAGTTTGGTGGGAACACACCCTAGTCAATCTTCCTAACATCCTTTGATAGTTATTTTCAAAGGGCTCT
The DNA here is from genome assembly GCA_013401135.1 of Cettia cetti. NCBI lineage: Eukaryota > Metazoa > Chordata > Aves > Passeriformes > Sylviidae > Cettia > Cettia cetti. The sequence goes on from VZUI01039481.1 coordinate 17,439, forward strand.
TGTTCTGCTGCTTCAGTAAATATAAGCTCAGTTAACAAAAAGAGAAAAATAGAAGAGTGTGTCTGAGCATGCACTTAGACAAGTTAGATTTACTAGGGATCTAAATTACACAAAACACTACATTGTTTAAGATATTTCAGTATTAGAATATATTTAAAATATCTACTATGAACCCAGTAGCATGTATACATGCATAGGTACGAGTATTGCTAAATCAATTTCTCAGGGTTAAAACAGGCCCTGATTTAAAAAATAGTGTTTTAAATAACCTGCTGAATTTTATTTTTCAAGGTTTGTGCTGTTGAAAACCAATCTAAGTGGGGGGACAGTATGAAGAGAAGGATCCCAGAGAAATAACATTTAATGATATTAATACCAGATAGAAGCACAGGAGAAACCAAGGGCTGTCACTGACTTGCTCATTTTGGCAGAAACACTCAGCTAATGGAACTATATTAACTCATCCTTTTCCAACTTTCAACTGTAACAAAAAGCTATTTTTACAAATCATTACTTTCAGTATATGGTGTTTCAGCCACATGGCTTCTATTAGTGTACAGAGGAGTTCACAGCCAAAGCTGCCTGTACAGCACTGAAAGTGCACCTTCTATGTTGAGCTAATCCCAGAGGGGAGTCAGCACTCGTGCCCATGTCCTTTTGACCTTTATCCTTTTAATGCATTTTGCCTCAGTAGCAAAAGGTGAAAACCTAGTTTTTATTTTTCAAAACAGAGCATTTCAACACTGATTCTCAGTGAAGCTAAGGAGAGTAACATCAGCTCTTGTGGAAATGTTGTTAAAAGTCCCTAGCTCAGCAATTAACAATAGCTTTACAAAGTGTTTTAGGATCGCTTTTCTGGTAGTGCTTTGAAGCTCATCCATACAGTTCTGCTGCCATTCCTCTGAACAGCTGTGAACATGTGAAGTCACGGGAGTGGAAGATGTTAATTACTGTCAGCTACTGGAATTTCTCCAGGGACCTCTTGTGGTTAGAAACATGTTTCCCTAAAGAAGTGCACTAGGTGCTGGGATCATCTCTCCTGTAGCATACCTGAATCCTCTCTTCCTAAGCAAAAGGAATTCCTCATTCCAAAGCAAAACTCTAAATATTCACTTTTAAGTGTTTTTATCATAGGACACGGTGATTTTTCTAAGCAATCCTAACTGTAGAATCTTTTATTTCTGTGAATAGAGTTCCAACAATAGGGTATTGAGTTTTTCAGGGACTAGGTTTAGCATATATACACATTTTCACTAAAAACTGGGAAAACAAGTCTAAAATAAAAAAAGGAACAAAATCAGAAAACACAGAAAATAAATTCATGGACAGAGCTGTGGTTAGGGCTTTTTTTCCCTGACTAGAGTAATTTATGGCCAAGAAATGGCTACACACCTTCCCTCCGTGCCATCAGAGAAGTGCACAGACCAAAAATGATCTTTTTTCTTCAGATTTACCTCCTACTATTTATTGGCATTTTGAGTCAAAAGTAGTTAGCATCAGGAGCTTGATGTGATGCCAGCAAGATATTACCCACAGGGCACCAAAATAATAGCAGATGAGCTGGCAGAAAGATCCCCAGAAAGGGAAATAACATAAAACCAAGATTCTAAACCTAGCCCTTTTACTGTGACAACTCCAAAGCACCTTTAATGACTGAACATATCCTTAAATATACCTTGCAGATCCCTGTGCAGTAGTTAAACCTTGTAATCACTACCACCCCCGCAACAAGACCAAGTCGGGTCAGTCTGGCTACAGAGAAACGAGGATGAAATCGTTAATCTGCAGGACTTGACTCCCAACCAGTGAAGATGAATGCTGAGGACATTTCTCTCGTCCTTCGCTGTAGGTGAACACAGCACGCTCCCCCGTATCGTACTCCATCAAGTGACAGACACACCAGTCTGATAACCTAAGGGAGTTGAAGGAAAAGAGTCACCCTGATCTCCAAGAATGCTGTCCCTTTCCCGTAAGGGCACAGAAGTCCTCATCCACCCTCACAAAGGAAGGTCTAAGTGGGAAGAAGGAAACTGGATGCAATGGAAAGCAAACATGCAGCTACAGAATTCCTTCCTTGTTATACTTAAGGACAAGTACACTGATATTCAGTGTTTACAGAGGTAAAAGTCCCACAATTACAGGGCCAATTCCCTTTTATGTAGGCCATTAGCACTGTTGTATTGTACTCCTTCCCCAGTCCAACATCAAACACGGTGATTGAGGAGTAGATAGAGCTCAGGTGAGGGATTGCTTAATTCTTTCAAAATGGTCAGCGCTTAATGGCATAGACAATCTCCTAACTTTGGCTCAGCTGCTGCAGGCCTTTAGCAAGGCTTGAGATGGTAACAGAGCATGCTCCCCAGTACATCACGAGTAACAGCGAAAATAAAAGCAAGTACACAAACACAGAACTGTTATATACAAAAAGTTTAATTGAAATACCTGTATAAAAAATATGATCTCCATACATTTCACACCGTTAAACAGAAGAAAAAAATCCAAATCCAAGCTGCATAAATGCAACCAGATCACAGAAACACAGCTATTAAAATAAATTAAGGTTTATGACTCTGCCACTCTACCTTTCCAGAGCCAATGCACGGAGACTGTACAATGTCAATAATTTAAAACCCTTCCAAACAGCATTACTTTACACTTCTGGTACAATAATACCAGACAAAAGGCATACTAACTTTAAAAAGTCATTCTATTTCCCTTAAATTAGACTTTGTACAACATTTTCCCATCTTCCAACAAAAAAACTGGTAAGGTCAGAAATTTTTTTATTATTTTTTGTAACCAAAAGTTGACAGGAATGCAGAAAAAAAGTGCCATGGGCAAACAACTAGAATTCCCATGGGGAGAAGGAGGGGAAAGCACAGTGTTGAATAACTCTAACCAAATAAATTAACCAAATAAATAGCCACAGTTGAAAACTGTGGGAGGTCTTCTAAATTCCAAACAATAAATAACTGTATAGTACACGGGAAAAACCAAGTTTACATAAACACATTATACAGGTATGGAAAAAAAAAAAGTAGAAGTCCTTGAATATTGCATTGATTGTGCATTCAACATGCCCATACATACTTTAAGACTCGCAGGGTGACAAAAGGCCGGGGGAGTTGAGAAAGGGGCTTCTCATGCCCAATGGTAGAGATGATAAAAGGAAACATGAATAAATGTTTCTGATAAAGAAGCTGATATACCTGTTCATATTTCTGTGCAGGCTATAGGAAATATTTTGAGCAGCAGAGGTGGGTTGGATTTGTAAAGGGCAGGGGGGCAGGAGTGAAATGTCTGTGTTCAAGTATTCCATCACCAGTGGATGGGACTACTTCATTCAATCACCGAACAGGTTCTCCAATGCATCATAGGAGCTGCTTCCTCCAGCACTGAGTCTAAAGGGAGCAAATTCCTATAATGAACTGGATCTTCTTTGGACATAGACAGCTCAAAAAAGAAAGTCCCACTGAAGCAGCTTTCAAAAAGGCACTCAAAAGCAAATAAAATCTAGTCCAGGCTCTATGAGAGCAAAAAAGTTTACCATGTATTCAAGAGGTCACTGCTTTCTTAATAAGGTCAGTCTTTGACTAAGTACTGGCCTGCAACTCCCAAACATCAGCGTTTCCAAGGGAAATCTCTCATTCCAAAGCAGAAACCAGCAAAGGGGGAAAACAAAATCAAGTCCCTCAGACAAAGATTCAACTACAGAATAATGAATGCATTTTTCTAGCCCCTCCTATGTATTGGCAGCAGCACTGTGGTCTTTCTGCTTGAAGCTCCCCCTCCCAGTGCGAGGTCCTTAGTAATTCACAGACTCTCATTACTTGAACTTGTGCTAGATACATCAGTATCAAGGGTCCGTAGCCTTATGTCACAGTCCTCAGACTTCACTACTTCAGATTTGTGCATCCATTGATGGTCAAAAATCTGCTCAAGTGTTGGTCTGTCTGAAGGCCTCAGTGAAAGGCACCATTTGATCAGCTGTTGACATTCTGTAACAAAAAAGCACCATATTAGACTACAAAAGTAAAAAAAAAGACAATCCTCAGTAACAAAAGCTCATGTGTACAAAACTATTTAAGAAAACCCAAAACCAGAAAATTCATTTGACTTCTATAGAACTTACCAGGTGAAATTCTTCTCCTGAAGTATAATCGTCCCCTCAAGATTTCTTCATCTTGCTCAAAAGGGATGTCACCACAAACCATGTCATACAGCAGAACTCCCAGAGACCATACTGTTGCTGACCGCCCATGGTATCTGTGGTATCTGATCCATTCTGGAGGGCTGTATACTCTCGTTACTGAAAGCAGAAAAAACCCCACAATTAGAGTAAAGTTTTAAAGTGTCTCCCCATTGATCAACTCCTTCTGACAGAGCTAAATTAAATGCAAAAACTTGACATTTAGGGATTAAATAAAATCAAAAAAGAAAAAAAAACAAACCCAAAACACCACACAAAAAAAAAAAAAAACAACCAACAAAACCCAGAAAACTTAAGAGCTTTAAATTTTTCACAAGCCAAAGCCATTGGCAGTGTAATTTCAGGTCATCTGCAGGGTTACACCATCAACAGACTTGGCCCATCCGGTTGTTCTATTTTGTTGCAAGGAATAACACAGCCCCATCAGCTGACTGTTTACTGAGGCAAGCTCCCTTTCACTGACCACGTGGCGTCTGCAGCATCACACCAAAAATAGACACAAAAGGACAAAGGGGGCTGGCAGGGAGGAGGAGAGGGCGACAAGAAGGTGAAACTCAGGTCTGCCCGCATTACACGGGGCTAATCTGCTTTATCCAATTCCACAGGGCAATAAACAAAATAGGGCCGCTTAAGATTTCTATGTTTTTAAGGCCTCCCCCTGAGGCTTCTATGCGGCAGCTTTTCCCAACCCGCCCCCCTCCCCTCCCTCCAGTGCCCGAGGGCTCCTTGGATACCAAACAAAACGGGGAATTCGTGATGCTGAGGGTCACGTGCGGCGGAGCTTCGGGTTTCACAACAAACAGATGTGAGTGCGGCAGCTGGGGGCGGGGGGAGCGAGACCCCGTGTTACATCAGTCATACTCCAAGGACTAGGGGAAATGCTCCCTTCTGGTCACATGCCGGCTTATGTTCAGCTTTCCCACTCAAAAGCATTGACCCCAGCTGCTGTAGCAACACATTTCGAGGGAGTGTATTTGTCCCCATCGCTTTAAAATCTGCAATGCGGGATTTCCAGGACACAGGCAGAATGGGAGCGGGGGAGGTACCACTCCGGGTTAAAAAAAACCACTGCATATAAAAACTGCATATCCACACATGGAAACATCCGACACTGGCAAAACCTCCATGTAAACAGATCGCCCTCTAGGAAAAAAAACCCGCTTTTTCCAAGACAGGGAAACATAAACTGCTGCGTCACTGCCTGGAATCGCTTCTTTCCTGCGCAACTGAACACCCCTAAGCGGCTTCGGGTCCACAGGTTTCCGTTACCGATAGACCTGATATGAACCCCCGTGTCTGGGGCTCTGCTTGCTGTGACTGGCCACTGGAAAGGGGCTAAGCGGCAGCTCTAGGGAGGGCATCACCCCGGGAGGGGCACGGGAAGGATGGGGGGCACGTACCGTCGAAATCGGTATAGACTGTATCCTTGAGGAGGGCTCCCGAGCCAAAATCAATGAGCTTCAGCTCGCCTGTGCGGAGGTCAACCAGCAGGTTCTCGTCCTTGATGTCCCGGTGCACCACACCGCAGCCGTAGCAGTGGCGCACTGCCTCCAGCACCTGCCGGAAGAACCCGCGGGCCGTCTCCTCGTCCAGGGCACCCTTCTCCGTGATGAAGTCGAACAGGTCCTTCACCAGCTCGGGCCGCTCCATGATGATCAGGTACCCGTCGGGCCGCTCGTACCAGTCCAGCAGCTTGATGACCCCTCTGAAGCCAGAGCCCACCTTCTTGAGAAGGACGATCTCCAGGGGCACCATGATGCCGCTCTGGGCAGAAAAAGGGGCGCGGGTCAGCGGGGGCGTGGCGCGGCCCGGGGCACCCCCTCGCAGAGGGGAGGGAGGCGGGGAGGGCGTGCGGGGCGGGGAGGAGGGCGCGGCCGGCGGGCCCCCTCCGCCGCTGCCGCAGTCCGAGGGGCGGGCGCGGCGCTGCGGCGGCGAACCCCCGCCAAATTCCCTCCCGACGCAGAGGCCGCGCCAGCGGGGCGGGCCCCGCCGCCCACACAATGGCCCCGCCGCGGCGGAGACCCGCGGTACCCCCGGAGCCCGCCCCCCGGGTACTTACAATCGTGCCCCACTCGGTCACCCGCTCCTTCACCACATGCTTCACGGCGACCTGTGG
>VZUI01039482.1:0-30777 GCA_013401135.1 Cettia cetti
GCGGCGGGCAGCGGGCGCTGAGTGCGGGCGCGGCGATGCCGATGCCGGGGGGCGACGCGGCCGCGGCGGCCAGGCAGCCCCCGTCCGGCGAGGCGGCGGCACCGCGGGACGAGGAGCAGCAGGAGGAGGAGGGCGAGGAGGATCTTCGCGACGGCGGTGTCCCCTTCTTCGTCAACCGCGGCGGGCTGCCCGTGGATGAGCCCACCTGGGAGCGGATGTGGCGGCATGTGGGCAGGATCCACCCCGAAGGGGACCGGGTGGCGCAGAGGATCAGGGGCGCCGCCGACCTGCCCAAGGTGAGACCCGCCCCCCACCCGGGGCTGGTGCGGCGCGGGGTCCCAGCGGAAGCGCCCGGGGCGGACCGTCCCGCACAGGGCGCACGAAGGGAAGGGGGAAACGACGGCATCTCGCTGGGAGGAGGCGCCCGCCTGTCCCCTTAGGAGGCCGGTCGCCCCGCTCGGGAGCGATCCCTCCGATAAACGGGCCCCGGGACTGCTCTTGCCAGAAGCAAAGCCACGCTCTGACTGAGTGCGAGGGGGTTCTGCGGGGCTCTGCCCTGTCTGGTGCGCCAGCAGCACCCTCTTCTGCGGCCTTGCTGGAAAACGGACTTCAGGTAGCTAATGTGTGAGCAGCCTGGAGGGGGAGGGGGGAGAATGGGCAATGCCTGAAAAGAAGGACTGGATAAGTGATGAAAAGATGAAGAGAGTTGAATTTAGAAGCGTCCAAATACTTGAGGTGGCGGATTGAGGCAGGCGGAGGTGAGCCTTTGAACCTGAAGAAATTCGATTTGGATACAGACTCCCACACCAAAAAGGCATTCTTGAACAGATCTGTCTCTGTCAAAAAAGACTTGATGCCAAGCATTTTAAGAGGAGTTAGCAAACGCTTGCAGAGCTTATTGCTGGTATAGGGTCAGATGTGATTTCCAAGCACATTTCTGGCCTTGCTGCAGAGAACTCTACAAAAAGAGGAACCACTGACCATTTCACTGAGCCTTGTACCATACTGAAACATTTGAATGTGCATTCTTGTGATTGTTGCTATCTGTATTGCATCTCAGCTGGAGAAAAATCTCTTCCTTTTATTGGCATACTGTGAACAAAAGACACTGCAAACATTTGGTGTGTCACTCTACTGGAGGGTTATAAGAGTATTCCCATCACTCTAACAAGGGAAATTCAGATACAAAAAGATGAAGCTTTTTCTTTTTTAGCAAGGACTTACCTCCTTGGAAAGGTAATTTGAAGTATGGAAGAACATGCTATTATATAGTGCACAGACAATACTGCTTTCCATGAGGAATTCTGGAGAAGCATGTGATGCAGCATCCTTTGTGCAGTAAAGAGTCATAGGCATCTGTGGCAGCAACTGGAACAAATCCTGAGTCCTGATTACAGTCCCTATTCTAACTCCATTAGACTTTTCCTTCCTTTTCAGATTTCCTTCCTTTCCTCTGACTTTGTCCTGAGCCTAGGTAAGGGCTGAAAACATGTTTCAGATCATTCAGAACACACACTACCTAATTTCCTAACCATAAGGACTGATTTGGCCAAAAGAAGGTGAGGGAAATGGAAGAAAATAGCTGACAAACAAGGCTGCAGTGAATGATGGGGTGGGGGGGAATATAGTGTTCAACCCCTTGTTTTGGTCTTATGTGAAGAATTTTCAATGTTCTCACTTTGTAGTCTTCATCCAAGAGGGTTACAGTTAGAGGACACAAGTGGTCTGAGCTCTTGCAATAAGAGGCAAAATTGGGCTGTTTTGTTTTGGGGATTGTTGGGGGTTTTTTGCATCTGCTAGCAAGATGGGAAATAGATCTATAAACTGTATTCAGCACTCTGCCATCTGAAATCCCATTCCCAAGCTCACTCGGCATATAGCTGGGAGGATACTGGAATTCAGGAAACCACAAGGATGGATGAGCTCTGTTTCCTTAGCTCCTTCTCCCCTGTAGGGATGTATTTTTTTTGTTTGAGGGCTACTTATCGCCACTTGTCTCCATGCCATAAGTTTCTTTGAAAGGCTGGTGCAACAGATGAGAATCAGGGCAGTAAGTGTACTCTGCAATGCTAGCTCCTTTGAAAAGCCAGTTTCTCTCCATGTGCTGGAGGGTGAATAGTCGTCTACAGGTGTTGGGAATGGGACAGTGACTTGCCTACTCCACAATTTTGGCCATGGATCGTAGCCAGCATTGGGTGTTGGGGGAAATAACTCTCAAAGAAGCTGTCAATAAACCAAAATACTATAAAATGATGACTGGAGGGGGCTGTGGATCAGCTTCAGGGACTATCTCTCACTGAGGTCTGAGAGCCCAGAGAGCTCCTCTAGTCTCCATTTCCTTCCAGGAGACTTGGGGTGAGTGGGCATCAAGTGAGAAGGCTTGAGAGTGCCACTCTCTTGTAAGTTGTGTTCTTTCCAGCAACAGGGTGTGGCATTGCCTTGCTTCAAGCTGCTGGAACCATCAAATGGGTCCATGCTGGAAGTACAAAGTGATGTGTGCTTGGCTCATAAAGAAATTATGGCTTTTAAGTGAGATGGTTATGAGGGCAAAGACCGGAAGAGTTGCATCTAATGGATTCAGACTGAGAGAGCCAGAAAAAAATAATCTGTTTTCTCCAGTCAGGCTCTCAACCAAGGGTGATATTTGTGTTATTTGCAGAAGGAAGAGTAGGGAGGTGTGTGGATACACATATGTACTATAAAAGAAACTGTTGCTCTAAACTAGGCTGCCCGGAAGAGCACCTCTGTGATACCACTTAAGGGTGGAGCTTTGCCTGCGCCTCACTCCCATCTGCCTTTCCTCATATACAGCATGGCCCACTTAGTATAGAAAATCTTGGTTGTTCTCAGGACCCTCTTTCTAAAAGCAGACTCCCAATCCCATGCATATAGCCAGCCTGCCAGGGTGCAGGACTCTAGGAGTGGGGTGATGCAGCTACTCCACACAGTGATGAGGGATCAAAGGGGTGTTCATTTGGTCTACTAAGCCTGGCAGAAATTATATACTTTGAGAGATCTGGGCTCTCTTCCTTGCTTTCACTCCAGCTTTCAGAATAGCTAAAGGGAAGTCAAAATAGATCTGATTTTCTATCTTTTCTGTTATAAATAAACTCCTCTCTATTTTCTGAAGGACTGTGAAAACTATCTAATATTTATAGTTCTTTTGAGATGTGCCATGGATGATGCTGGGAAAGAAAAAAGTGTAAGGATCTCTCATCCTGTCAGTGTGGAATTGAGGGATGGAGACCTTATTCCTCTCCTTCTGCCTCTGTTGCCCTATTAAAATGCTATAGACCTGATGCAAAAAGAAACTGTAGCCCAGTCTGGGCTGCAGGCCCAGATCTGAGAGAGAGCACAGTGTACTTTCATCAGTTTAATTACTTGAGGAGCAGGAGGCTCTTCCACATTAACTAGTACCTTGCTGAACTGATTGACATTATGCTGCCTCAGTGTTGCAGAGTCCTTTGAGGAAAAGGAGATCTGGGGGGTCTGTACTAGTAAAGGGAGGAGGAACTACCCAGAATTATTAGCCTGTGCTGTCAACATGCACTTAACCTGTCTCCACTCAAAAGCATGAAAGTCTCCATGCTGAAGAAATGAAACAAAGTTAAATAGTCAGCCTGCCCTGATTGTTACCTCTTTAGTTGTTTCTGTCTGGAAATTATTTCCTATGACTCAGTGTGTCAGCTCACAGCATCCAAACTGACTCAGCTCGTGCACTTCCAGAGATGGCTCCATTCCTGTGCCACTCTCTGGAGCCTTCCCTGCTCCTGCTGCAGCTGAACAAACCCAGTTTCACATCTGCTCCCACCGTGCCTGTGCTGCCCCCTTTGAGTGAGGCAGCCGGAGCCTCTGCTTGATGCGAGAGGCAGCACCAGCCCATCTCAAGGTTACACTGTCTCTGCTCCCTGCACTGAGGGGGAGCACAAGCAGAATGCAACCTGTGGCAAGCCAGGATAGGGAACTGATCTGGCTGAAAACTACCCATGCTGGCTGGCTCAGCTTTCAGCTGCTCCCTGTGCCTGACCTGGTTCACCAGTCACCTGTACCAACACAGGACAGAAGAAGGAGATATATGGAAATGAGTGGCCACAGAAATACATGTGAAGGGTGCACTAAGCAGTACCACTGGCTATAAAACCATGTCCAGCAGAGGCAGTTGTGCACAGCAGTGGAAGGCTCAAAGGAAGAACTGGCTCTGGCTCACTCTTTCATAGCTGTGGATAGGCCAGCTCTGGGGGAAGTCTGAGGAGGAACTGAATAGTTAAAAGCCAAACAGCTGAGAAAAGATGCAGTCTGATATTAGCAAGGTGCATGCAAAGCATGAGCTATCCTTCAGAGAGAAAATATTGGGCTGTTTCTCCAAGCCTGTCAGTGGTCCCAAACTTGAGTCTTCTCCTTTTTATTTGTCCTGTGGACAGGTCCCTACTCTTTCCTAAGACACACTTTCTCACTTTCTGCTGACAAGACTACAGCTATCCCCTGTGGAGCAAATGGTGAAAATGGTGAGGAAAATCTGACTGAACCTACAAGGCTGAGGCCTCAGAATGGGACAGCAGTCTGAAAGGTGAACATCCAGAAATCATTCTCTGACCATGTAATTCAAAACACCAGAGACTGCAGGGCACGGAGTCATGCTGTCAAGCCTGTGTCCTAGTCAGTGCCAACTCATCTGAAATGCCAGGAAGCAGTGAAGGACCTTTCTACCCTTGCTTGCAGGACTGTTCCACCCTCTGGTGATATTGGAAAACTCATTTTTGCCTCTTTCTCTGATTTTTGTTTCATGCCTTTCAGTTTCAATACTCAAATGGGGCCACATTCCCTCAGATGCTAGCTTTCCTTTTTCGAGTCTTGCCTTGTCAGTTAATTCTATCTATTTTATACAATGTAACATTGCATAAATGCAGGACCTTTTCACATAGTTTCTCTTGCAGCTCTGTGGTGATGCTTCATTCTGAATCCCTTCCCAACTTCCATTGTGGAAAGAGAGGAATGTTTCTGGTGTGGTCACTTAGGGCAGCAAAAAGGGTCTGGTTTCAGAGGAACATGCTCCCTATAGCTATGTGCCACTGAGTTCAGCAAGAAGCTGGAGAGGTTTGGAAGTAGTGATTTATGTTCTGCTCCTCATTTCAGATTCCCATACCAAGTGTGCCTGTGTTCCAGCCATCCACCCCCATCCCTGAGCGCCTGGAAGCTGTACAGCGCTACATCAGGGAGCTTCAGTATCCTTTGCTGTTACCTTACCCACTGGTGTGATAACCCAGGAAGAAAGAGCAAGAGGAATTTGTGACAAAACAGAAAAGCATCTTCTATTGTAGCTGGAAGAGAACTGAAACTCATTCCCTGAAAACATGAAGCTGGTTTTGGGATAATGTTTTGTTTTGCTACTCCCTTTTTTTTTTTGTTTTGTTTTTTTTTTTTTTTTTTTTTTTTTTTTTTTTGTTTTTTTTTTTTTTTTTTGCCCAAGTTACCTTCTGGTTCTGTTCACTGCATGTAACAAATGGGCATGTTTTCAAAGGCCTTTCCCCACTACCCTCTCTTCTAGGTCAGGCTTTACTGTGGTATTTCATTAAAAACGCACATATCTGAGATCCTGACAGCCAGGTGTCAGATGTACTACAAACTGCATCACCTCACTGTTAGTGTGGGTGAGTTGTGGTGATGGGCAAACCTTCGCAGGTCATCCTACTCTCAATCACTCTTTGTCTAAACAATACTCAGCCACCCTCCTTTTGTCCATCTGGGGTATGCTGCCCCTTTATATGCAGAGCTGCCTGTGTGGCTGTTTTCTGGGAATCAGATTTATCCACTCCTGTTGTGCTGGAGAGCAGGTATATGCCATGCAAACACTGATGAGATACAGATCTAGCTCTGGCTTCAGCTCTAATTCAAGGTAAGAAGGTTGATCTTTTGGCATCTTTCACCCATCCAGGGTGGTTATAATTTGGAATGGATCCCAGTCAAGCTTAGAATAAGGTACCATGAATGTTTCATTGTTCCATGTGCAATTTGTGCAAAAATGTGCAGATTGGAGCAGGAAGAGATTTATCATGCTATTCTGCCCTGGTAACTGGAAAACTGAGCAGAGCATGTGCTGTCAGCATGAACCTTTGGGAAGTGGAGTGGAAACCCATGTGTGGGGATGAGGAAGAGAAGAATTGACAAGGAAATACAGTGGAAGTAAGGAGGAATTATAAATGGGAGAAATACATTTGTAGGACTTCGCTGTAAGAATAGTAAATAACATGAAAGTCCTTCAGACAAGTTTTCTTCAAACTCTACTTTCCAAGCTGCCAAGCCCTTAACTTCTTGCTTCCAGGTACAATCACACTGGGACACAATTCTTTGAGATTAAGAAGAGCAGACCTCTGACTGGGTAAGTGCTGGCAGCCTCTACAGCATTTAATCCTTTCTTTGTTGTTGGAGCCCTGCTATACACACTGCTTTTTCTCCATCCCCTGTCCAAAGTCTAGTGGCAATCAGGGCTTTCAGTACTGCAGCTGCGTCCTGCTTTGGGTAACTTTATTGTCTGCAATAAAGTTACTGCATGGGGCATAGCTGGGCAGAGCTGTGTCTGGTCTTTCTCAAGAAAGAGAGTAGTGGAGGTTTTGTCATGAATCAGTAAATCCAGTAAACCAAAGATAATGTATTGCAAAAATGTGCATATTCTTCCTGCTTCTAATTGGAATGTAACCATATGAACTTCTGAGGAATTCTGAAATTAGGTCCTGCTCTACAAAAACTTTGTGAAAGCCAAGTATCTTTACAGGTCTGATTTCATAGCTCCAGTTAATGCCTCTAGAGTCTAGACTCACTGAGCTTTTGGTGACTCATACTTTGAAAAAGAAAGGGTATTCTCCTCACTGCAGATTTTGGGAACTGGTGTGTCCCAGAAGTTCCTGGCAATAAGCACCTGATGTTCATTGACTTTCTTGAGGAGCATATGGAGAATCTCCCAAGACTGGTTTCTTACTACTGGTCTAGTCCATAGATTTATGTGAGTCTAAATGCCTTGTTTTGTAATCAGTCCAATGTCTCCTCCATAGTGTTCAGTGTACTCACTGAACAGAGACTAGGATTAATGCTTAGAGAAGGCGACTTTACTGTCCTTGAGCCTAGTGTGGCAAACATTGCTGGCTCTTGGTCCTTTGAGGGTTTTACTTGTGGACACATTGGTGCTGTTGTCTCTCTGAGAATCCAGGTTGGCCAGTAAACAGTTTCGCTGCAACCCACTGAAGTGAATTCCCTGGAAGCAACAACAGCATGTGGCAGAGACCTGGTTTGGATTTTATATCTTCTTAAAGAAGATACTTTGTTCTGTTCCCTGTCCTCTGTGGGTCACCCTCTGTCCTGGAAAGCTACCTTACAAATATAATGTAAAAGGGCTGAACTGTCCACATTGCATAGCACAAGCCCTCTAACTGTCCTTATCTTTCCCTTGTCCCACTTTGCAGGCTGATGGACCTGGCCAAAGAAATGACCAAAGAGGCCCTGCCAATAAAATGCCTGGAAGCTGTGATCCTGGGAATGTATCCTTTCCCCTTGGAGTTGTGCATGTCTGCCCATCCTTGTGTTTTTTGCCTCTGCTCTCTTGATTGTGATGCTTTGAGGGTGGTGATAATATTGTCACCAAGCCCCACATTCCTCTTTTTCTCCTCCCCAGTTCTCCCACAAAACCACACTAATGAAATCCAAATCCAAGCAATTCTCTAAAGTATCAGAACTAGTACTTTGAAGTTGCTTCTCTTTCACCAAGAAGGGTGCTGCTCTAGTCAGCCATATAAAAAGTAAAAGATAAAAGAACATCTAAGGAGGAGCCAAAACACTAGCTAGAGTTAGGTCCGGAAATCCGTTGTGGATAGCATTGTTCCCTTACTGCCTGCATGTGTTCTGCATTAAAATAACTTACGGATCCTCCCCAACTTCTTATTATGGTGTATGTCACTTACTAGCTTAGGCAATACCTTTATTAGTTCTAGATGTGTGTTACTTTTAAGTACACATCTTTCCTAGCTATCTTCCAGGTTTAGTTTGTGGTACTTGGGGTACAGTTTCTTCATGCACCTGGAGGGGCAGAGATGGTTAATGAATGGTTCAAAAGTGGAGGTCGGTGAGTTTTTGTCCTGAAGGTGTATGAAACAGTAGCTAGTGAGAGAGATTAAAACAAACCGAGGAATAATGCTGCACTGTCAACAGTTTGGGAGCTATGAAATACAGTACACTTAAGGTGCTAGCATTGCAACTTCTGCATCACAGAACTGCATCAAAATTAACTTCTCTTTGTTGACTGTCTCTTTGAAGAGGCCAAGTCTGTTTTCCCCACAACCCAGATGAAAGTAGGGCAGTCTGCAATGAGCTGGGCTCTTGACTTGGAGAACAAATCCTGTCAATGTGATGCCTGAATCAATGGGGAGTCTGCTAAGCAGGCTGGGAGGGTCTGGAGCAGGTAGGATATGTCTTGTCAGGAAACTTATCACCAGTTATTTCCTGAACAGTGGCTGCTGTCAGTTACCTCACCAACAACATGACCACACTGGACCGTTTCCCCATCAGCTTCAAAACCCACTTCTCAGGGAACTACTTCCGACACATTGTGCTGGGGGTGAACTTTGGCGGCCGCTATGGGGCACTGGGCATCAGCCGACGGGAGGAACTTATGTACAAAGCACCTGTCTTCCGCACTCTGAGCGAGCTCATCTTTGACTTCGAGGAGGCGTATCGCCGCTGCTGGCACACTCTGAAAAAGGTGAAGCTGGGCCACTGTGTGTCCCATGACCCACACAGTGTGGAGCAGATAGAGTGGAAGCACTCCATCCTGGATCTAGACAAGCTAAGCCGGGAAGACTTCCGCAAAGAGCTTGAGAGACATGCCCGTGATATGAGGCTGAAGGTGAGCAGCAAGGATGGAGTAACTCACTGCCACATTCACTGTCTTGCCTGGCTGCCGGTGTTCTGGGGGAAGGAAGCGACAGGAAACTCTCCTAGATGTGTGGAGTAAAAAATGAATTGGAGGCTGGGGCCTCTTACTGAATACCACCCACTGTCTACAGGCTGGTCCCCTAATGAATGCTCATGCAGTGCTGCAGTTGTGATCAGGTTGGACTGTATACAGTCCTTGGAGCCATAGCTGTCACTGTAACTTGTTTTTTCTGGCTTTTGCATTTTTGATGCCCTTGCCTTGCCTTTTTGTCTTTTTTTTCCCATATAATAAATCATCATTGGGTTTTGTGGGTTTTGTTATTACTCATATTGGTTTTCTGCTCATGTAGCTCTTAATTTTATTTTTCTGGCA
Organism: Cettia cetti; assembly: GCA_013401135.1. NCBI lineage: Eukaryota > Metazoa > Chordata > Aves > Passeriformes > Sylviidae > Cettia > Cettia cetti. Next base: position 9,293 of record VZUI01039482.1, read on the forward strand.
GATTGGGAAAGGAACTGGACCACCATCTCCCACCAAGGACAGAAAGAAAGATGTCTCCTCCCCACAAAGAGGTCAGGCGAGCCCCCATCGGCGAAACAGCCGTGGGGACCGACGGTGAGTGCGGCTGCTGGGCAGGAGACCTATCTAGAACATCTCTTAGACTCAGCCTTGCTGTTTGGTTTTGGATCCTCCTCATGTCCTACTGGGTTTCTTTAGAACAGTAGATATTTCTCTGACCATCAGTAGCATTCTTCCCTAGTCAGTAACATTGTGAATTTATCATTGCTCAGGGAGTTGAGGGGACAGGTGGGGTTTTTTTGCTTGCTTATTTTAGCAGGGAGGAGGAAGGCAGCTCAAACAGACTGTGAGGTTGGTAGCTGACTTTTAACCTTATGCATGGGTCTGAGCTCTGGTGTCTCACAGACCTGTGCCTCAGAGAGATTCCAAAAATATTCTGCTGTCAGCAAGATTGTTCTCCTGATAATAACCTGGGGTTCCAGAGTGGACCTCCTACTTCCTAACTTGCATTCTGTTCTGTTGAAATCTTTGGGAGAATTAGTCTAGGCTGCAGAATAGTCATGTCCTCAGTAGTGCAGGATCAGTCTGAAGCTCTGTGTACCTTTTCCTGTGCTGCCATCTCTATGTGCAGCATCACCTGACTGAAAAGAGTTTCTGAATTGTTACCCTCTTTGCTCACAGGCCATCTGGTGAGAAGAAGCCTGCCGATTCCAAAGCCATGCCAGACCTCAATGGGTACCAGATCCGGGTGTGAAGAGAGCTGTGCCTCGTGTGCCTGGCTCCACGGACTTCTTGCTGGCCACAGTTGGGACCTGGATCCACCTGCAGTGATTCTGACAAATGGGACAGGGGAGTGGGAGCAAAATAGAGTGCTGATTTTCCCAGGTACTTACTAGTGGGCCAGTCCCAGAGCTGGATCCCATGGGTCCCAGAGGATTCGCCTGCCTGTTTCTGGGAGAGGTGACCATCTTAATTCACTTAAGTATTTTTAAAAAAAAAAAAGAAAAAAAAAAGAAAAAAAAATCTGTACATTAGTGAGAGTTTGCTTCAAGAAGAATATGAAGTGAGTGGGGTCAGTGGACTTGCTATCTTTGCCTTGACAGCAAGTAGATGAAGCATCTTGTCAACAGGACTTCTTCCCTGTCTGTACAGAAGTCTTCAACCTCTGCAAGGCCTGCAGAACTGAGGGAGAAGTGATGCTGGAATGGGATGGCCCTGAATCTTGTACAAAAACTCCTGGTTTTGTCATTATAAACACTTTATCATTGCTCTTGTGAGAGATAGGTCGGAATTTGCTCAGCTTGATTTATTGACCATACAAAGTCTTCTCATCCAGAAAAAACACATGTGTTTAGTCCTCCCTATTTCAAAGCATTTCATTGTCTCTGAGGGGTTAGACAGTGGAATGCCGGTGAACTGTTGCTGTAGGTCCTTTGGTGGTTGAGTGGATCAGGATATGCCTATACCACTGCTACATGAAAACAGGCACAGAGACCTCTACTGTTCCAGCAATGGAGATGGGGCAGGTGGGGGCTGGTGGAAAACCTGAACTTCATATCATCTCTTCACCAGCCTTCTCTCTATTAACTTCTAGTGGCTGCTTGTGGCAGGCACTTCAGTCACAGAGGTACGAGTTTTAAGAGTAAATAGTTAAAGAAGGATGTAATAATGTGAACAGGTTTTACAAGCATTTTCTCCTTTCCACCGGGCTCTTGCTCCTTCCTCCCTGTAGTGTTAGTGCCAGAGTTACATACACCTGTTTGTGAGAAGCTCTGCTCGAGGAAATTGCAGCTGCTTTCCTGACAGCTCACCCTGGGGCCTCCTGAAAGCAGTTCCCCTCCCCAGTGCCAGAGATGTGCTTGTGTTCTGGCTTTTTGGATAGCTGCAGTATGTAACAGCACCACTTACACTAACCTTCCCCAGAGGGCTGGGCTGGGCCTTTCTGCCATTTGTGGCCTTGACTTCCTGGGCTTCTTTTGGGGGAGTGTTGTACAACTGATTAAGCAGTGTAAAGCTTGTCAGAAATCTGGAGTGTTGTCAGACCTCTCTGTTTGAGGCCAAGGGTGTGAGAACAGTGGGATTTCCCGAAGTCAGAACAGCATGGTCTTAAAGTGATTTGGATGCACGGACCTAGGGGACGCAAAAACTGAGCTTGGGTGTGGGAGTATCCTGGAGAGAAACAGTCTTGTTTTATCTCAGCACTGACAAGGAGCTAAACTTTCTGAAATACTACATATTGAATTTTGCTAGAACCAGGCTTATCCTTTCCTTTCTTTCTTTGTTAGAAACATGATGGAACTTAGCTCTACTAGGATTTTTTTGTTGCAGTATTCCTGTGCCACATCCTCATAATAAGCAGAGCTATTTTGGTGGCAGAGAATGGGTTCTTAACCCCAAACAAATCAGCTCTTCTGCCTAGTTAAAGCAGTTAATCCTCGAAGCACCACCCACAAGCGATTTAACTCAGGCCTTACAGGTTACAGGTTCATAATTGTACATCCTTAACTGTGTTGTAATTTGCAAGGCGTATCCACACCATTGCAGTCAGTCCTTCCAATCTCCCTTTGTAGTCTGTACTTTTCTGCTGTGCTGTACAACCAGGAGGAAAATCTGTAAGAAGGTGGCAGAACTTGCTGCAGAGCCAAGAGAAGGTTAATCCAGAAGAGGATGCCAGTTTCCACAGTGCAGTGCAACACCTGTCCACTCCCTTATATCCAGCTACATGCAACAATTGAAGTTAACAGCAGCAGAGAGCCAAGCATCCATTTGAATGTGTCCTCTGGTCATTTTTGTGTGGCTGTAAATTAACATATTTAGTGTCTGGATGCTAATGATGATGTTAGCTGTAAAGGCACCACAGTTACCTGTAAATAATATGGGCCACTTGGAAGCCACAAACTGCCTTCGCATAACGTTTGCTATGCAGCGGACTGGAAATTCAGATGCCACTGTGAATCATATGATAAATACAAGCAGCAGTCAGCAAGGGGAGACTGACTGTCAGGTTTTATTAAAGTGGATGAAATCCAGAACTTTAAAAAAATTATAAAAGATGCCTAGAATGCATCTTCACCATGACTTTATTTAGTCAACTGGTTAGTTAATTCAGAGTAACTGGAGAGCTCTTGAGAGGAATTAGTAATTTAATACAGAGAGCATTGAATAACTGGACAGACTTGAGCTTTTTTAGATGGAAAGGGGAAATGTAGGGGTGGGAGGAAGACTTTAAAACAGATGTGACAAGTGAGGGGTCAGCTGCAAGTTAATGATGCTTTTTTGAGTGCAGGGCAACAGGGGTGTTCAGCAGTGTTAGATTACCAAGGCAGAATGGCATAAAACAAAATGCTTTGTTTGACTTTGTAATTAAGTGCTTTCCTGCAGGATGTAACTGAGGCAAATAGCTTAAAAACCAAAGGAAAAGGATGTTTAAGATATGAATGACAGGTAGAGTTCAAGGTCTCTTAATCCTCAACTGCAGCTAGACAAGATCATCCTCTTTCAAGATTTAGTTGCACAATTATATATGTTAGGAAGTGTTTAATTCTTTGCCTGTATCTAATGTAGATAAACTTCTCAAGATGGACACAGGAGCAGAAAAGTGCCCTCTGCTAGGGTTACTATTTCAAGCCCTCTACTGTTTTTAGAATTCCTGCTCCTTACTGTTTCTGTATCTCCAGTTTAGCAGATGACACAAGAAACTGGAAAAGGACCATAGAGTTCTCCCCTTCTTGCTCTTGCTCCTCCCATCTTTGTAGTAGGACGAATCACTTCAATACAAAGCTTTGCTTCCTTCCTAACAAGACCACATCTTTCCATGACAGAGAAGATTAATGCAATCTAGCTTTATGCTGTAAGAAACCTGAGGGTACAGTGCAAGACAAACTTTAGCACTTCGACTTCCTTCCTCCCCCATCTACTTGGTCTGGTTTCTGGTCTGTCTGCTATTGAGGAAAAAAAGGCTGGTGATGAGAGTCTTTCTCACTTCTGCAGGCTTTAGAGCTACAGAGAAGGAATGACAATGTAACTCATACTCCTTTCGTGCCTGCAGAACAAGGAAGATGCATCTCAAGGAGTCCTATTAATTTTTTAATGTTAAATATTAATAGGGTCACTCATGTAGCTCTGTGATATAAATGTCACTGTTCAGGTCTCACCTGATGTCTGTTCTGCAGTACAAGTCCTATGAATTCTGTGGAAAGGAACTGTGTTCATACACTAGGAATGGATAGACACTGCCTGCATTGTATATAAAGTTGAGGTGAGCTTTGAACGACTTCAACAAATGCTGACCTATTACTGGTGAAACTATTCTAAATGTAATGCAAACCTTGAAAGAAGGGCCCTTCTTTATACTTTTAAGTAGACAAGTCCCTTGATACCTGGCTAACTGCAATTTTTTTAATGGGTGGAATTATTAGTGAGCAAAACTTTCTGCTACAGCATCACTCTGATACAAACTTTGTATATTAAAGAGCAGGTTTGGGTGTCCATCAGTCTTTGACACACTAGCATTTTTTTTAAACTGGTAGAAACTAATGGAGTCTTTAGGAACTTGAGGTGTGTTAGCAAGTGTTTTAGGTGGGAGTAGAGTGCTTTTTTTTCAGTTACTATTTTATCTGTGGGCCAGAGTATGGGTCAGTACCCTTCGATCTATCAGAATAAATGGCTCCAGAACTGTAGTTGAAACATAGTTTCTGTTCACATAGTAGCTGTATTGCTGTTTTCAAATTTGCCTAACAGGATGTATTTTCTTTTAAGTATTTCAGGTGAAAGCCTTAATCAGGAGCCCCTAAGGTAGGCTCATATGTGGTGTTGTATAAACTGGATCATGACTGTCCTTAAAATTTCAGAGTTTAAGAAACCATAATGAACAAAAGAAAGCTCCTGTTTGCCAAAGGGCAGGAGTCTGGATTAGATTGGCCTGACCTTGCTCCAGTGGCTCTGGCTAATCATTTTGGGTGGTTACTTTATCTACCTGCAGAAGTTCTTCTGAGTGAAGTATTTCAAGTGGTCCAGATATCAAACAGCAAGTATAGGCAGGTAGTGTCCCATGGGTACTGTGTGTGCAAGTCTGGCTGAAATAACACCACACATTCCAGTGGCCTTGCACTGTTGTCCTGACATCATTTAGACCTGCATTATGTATTTATAATTTTACTTAACAAAGCAAGTGCTATTCTGGCTTGATGTTTGCTCTCCCAGAGCAAGGTGGAGATGGCCCCTCTACAGCCAAGCTGAATGCCTTAGGGAATCTAATATTTTTGTGTGTCTTCTGAGCAGGTGTTTACTTGTATCACAACCACTCTCCTTCAGTGGTGCCCTGGCCCTTTCTGCTCAAGAGCAACTCAGTTTAGGCCAGAAGGCTACTGAATCCCACATAATCTCTGCAGAGCAGAGTTTCCCTCCAGGTCAGGGTTGAGATGGTGCTAGTGGGACCAGAGCAGTCCCCTTCCATGCACATCAGTATTCTACTCCAGCACTGATAGGGTGCTCCAAAACCATTTACATCTTTATCACTGGTACAGCTCAAAACTAAGAAATGGAAAGTTTCTTTCTTTAAGAACAGTATCATGTGTCTTTTTGTAATTAATCAGTGTGGTTCTGTGTTCTTACGTAGCCAACACAGAATTTTTATTTAGATTTTGTTTTTACTGCACTTCCTGTGGCCCTCATATTGATACTTCTTCCTGCTTCCTTTGACACTTAGACAATAAAATTCCCTCTGTACTGCTCTCAGCTTGTGCAGAGAAAACAAGTTGTCTGTACTGTCCTTCTTTCTGCATTAAACCTTCCTATTACATGTCAGCTGAGAAGTCTTGAGTGATGGTATCAGGCAAATTATGTAAAGATGTCCTGCATTTGCTACACTAATGGACATGGAAGAACCCTCATCCTCCTTTAATCATCTGAACAGGTGAGTGTGTCTGTGCACAAAGAGGCAGTTGCCAAAGTACGTACATGGCTGTTTAGCAAAGGCCAGAATTCACATTTTCCTCCTGAACTGCCATCAGTCAGGCTGGATGGGAAAAAAAGAGCAGTGCAGGCAACATCAATACTGTAACAAACAACACTGTAAGGGTTAATACAAACCTCTTGCACTACTCAACTCTTCAATGTACAATTCAGTCGCCTTCCCGGCCTGAAAAGCAATTCTGCTCAAAGCCTGTGCTTAGTGACCTTCCAGACTAATGACCTCACCAGGACTTCTCAAGACAAATGCTAGGTTAATAAAGGACAGTCAGCTGCAAGATTCAGTGCAATGATCCCCAGCAAGGGGATCCAGCTTTATTCAGGCTATCATCTTTCAGGCATAACACCCCTTCTCTCTAGGGAAATGAGTAAATAGCTGGGACCAGGGCCAGGATGTAGGCAAGCCTACAGTGTGAATTGGAAAGGAATAAACATTCTCTGACCTGTTACTCCAAAGAGAAAGGCACATGCAATAGTCCATCTTAGCCAAGTTAATTATATGAACAGCTTTTGCCCTGAGGGAAAGTAATTGCACAGTTTTAAACATCTACTTCAGATTCTTGCTTGAAAACACCTGCTCCATGTCTTACAGATTTTGCTTTAAATCAGGTACCTCCTATATCCCCTATGAATATATAGATCAGGGTGATTGCTAGACAATGGAGTGAGAACAGCAAAACAGTGATGTGACCACAGACCCTCTGCTCCTTCTTACATCAGGCTTTTCCCCTGCTACTGGTTGTTCCTGTAGTTTTAGTTTTTCAAGTCAGTTAGAGATGCTGCTGCTTGACCTTTAAGTGGAAAATCTTTATTGTGGGAAGGATAAACAACATGTTGAAGCAGAAAATTTAAAAAAAAAACAACACCCTGTCAGTTTTTACACTGAGAGGCCTAAGACTTAAGGCTCTCACATGTCTAAAAGCACACAGAAATTAATGAGAGAGTAAGACTGAGCCTTAAGAGCACTATTCATGCAGAGACTGCAGGATTATGGCAGGCAAAGGCATATGACATGCTGTGGATAGCAGACCATTATAGAATTAACTCTGCCAGGTTTGTGTTCCTGGATTATACTTTTATTTTGGCAAAGAGTGAGTGCCATCCTATCTCTAACCTCATTTTAAGGGAGGAAAGGAGGAGAGGAATAACGATAGAATAACTACTGCATTCATCTACTCCCAGTTCAAGAGCAGCTCCAGATACTGGCCAATAACTGAACATATAGAATAAATGTAAGTAGAAGGTTTTGCATCCAGAAAGAAAAGAACAAAAAAATGAATAAAATTGCTAAGGCTTGAAGCCAAGTCTTTTTTTTCTTTTTTTTTTTTCCTTTTTCTTTTTGTATGTGTATAAATTAAAGACTGGATGGAAAAAATACATCTTTTGTTACAGCACAAGTCAGTGTCTAGCCTAGTCCTTCTCCCATTTGCCAAACTCGGACCTTGAAAGCTGCTGTGGTTGTCTTATCAAAGTGACGAAGAATTTTTCAGCTATTATACAAGAACATAAGCATGTATAGTCTAAGTCTGAAAGAAAATAAATAAACTTTTAAATAAGTAAAAAGAAACATAGCTTCAAGAATAGAATTACATTTTCAGTGGAAGCTGGAGGACAACTTGCCTTGACAGAAGGAGCCAAATGTTTACAGCTGACAAAAGGAATTAGAGGCATGCCAGCTGTCACCTCGGCTAGCATTGTAACAGGTGAGTTCTCTTCAGAAAGGCAGTATCATACTTACAAACACAATGCAGTATATTCAATTCTGCTTGTGCATTTCAGCCTGACAGTGCTATGGGAAGCACTACAGGCCAGGCAGCTGCAGTCTGGTAAGAAGCAGGTCACAGCAAGCAATTCAATTAATCTGCACAACAGGAAGCCTGAAAGGAGACGGTATCCCACTAATGCTTGTGTGCTCCCCCTTAAGGTTAGCAACAAAAGGGCTCATCTGCATTTGGATGACCCATGGATATGTCAGCAAATTTCTAAAGAGTACACCCAATAAATGTTCAATAGTGAGGTGGCAGCAATGGGAGCAGATATTGGACTCTAGCAACACCCCGCTTTGCAGACTGTTATTTGCCAACACCATAATCAACACATCATTAAGAGCAGGACTGATACCTTGAGCTGCTGAGATGTTGAACTTCTTACACCCTCTTGGAGACTCCTCAGAGACAAGAAACTAAGGTCAAGTATATTTCACAGTTCTGCATTCACAAAGCAGGTGGTGTACAGAGCACTAACAAAAAATCTGAAACTCAGGGTTTTTTGTATAATGTAACAAGCCATCTAAGTGTTTCAGATCTCCCACTCCTCCCACTTAATTCTTCAGGGGTGAGGAAACCCACTATCTTACATCTTGACACCGTTTAAATGTTGCATTTATAATAAAACTTAGCCCTAGAGAATTGTACCCATAACTTTTAACTGAAGAAATACAGCTGCAGAAAAAATAAACAGTAAGTCAGAAAGATAACTGGATAGAACAGTCATGGGAAAACAGCTGCTGGAGAGATAGTTCATTAAAAAAAGGCATGGAGAAAGAAGACCTCAAACAGCAGCCAAGTTTCATTTATTAAGAACAGGAAAGAAGCTAGAGCAATTATATTGTTTACCACTCCTCCCGTCCCATGTAATCGGGAAAACTGATTATGAAGGACAACCTCCTGAAGCAATGAACTTAAAACTGAGAAAATGAACGAAGTCCAATTTCTATCTAAATAGCATAACTAATACAGCCTAGCAGCTGTGGTCCAAACTAAGCTGTTTAGCGAGGATACTTTGTCAAATACTTGATTGCCTCTACAGCTGCACGCTCCTGCAGTTTAGGAGGCTGCTAACAGGGAATGTACACACACTGCCAGGGGTCTCTGGCATCACTTCCCCTAAGCACCAGCCTCCCTGAACTCTACATCACTACTAAGATGATGTAGCTGGTAATTACCTCTGTGACACCTTCCCCTTCTGAGCATTGCAGATACTGCTGTTCTACTTTCATAACCATTCACAGACCCCTCTGTAATTAATCAGAAAGCTGTGTTAAAGACAACTCATCGTGCATTTAGGACCAGAAACAATTCTAAGAGCTACATCTGGAATCTCAGTTCTGCATCCCATTACAAAGCTCATTACCACAGGCCCTGATTATATCTGTGGGTGCTACATCACAAAACATTATTTTCTCCCAACAACTATAAGCTAGTTGAGGTTTTACAGTTAGGAACTTTCTACCCACCCCACCTCCAAACCTCTCCTATAATCCCACACAGTCAAGAGGCATTCACAGGTCTCCAGATCCATTTGATATTAGCTCCAAATTGCTCTAGAACACAGGGGGTTTTATTTTCTTGAAACAGACCACCTCCATAAGAGTCCACACCAGAGCTTCTGGGATAGCAGTCAAAATAAATACAGAGATCAAGTCTTCAACTCTGCCTTTGTGTCTCTATGCAGTCACTAGCAACAGTGCTGCACTTCTGCCGTAATTTCACCTATGAATGCCCAACAAAGCATGTGTAAGCCAGTGCTTTCAGAGCTGCAAGTCACTCTGGGACTATAACCTCCAGAAAGAAGAATAAGGGGACTTGTAGGCATTGTCCTGGGGTTTCTCTGCACATGACTCCATATCCAGTGTTCAAAAACTTAACAATTCCAGGTGCATACCATATTATTTCATGCATGGAAAGGGAAAGCATTAGTTTGACCTGTGCAACGTAAGACTTTCCAGCAAAGTATAGCTGGAACCTTAAAACCTCCCTGAGATGCTTCCATGCAATTTGCCCACAAGTCAAGGTTTTGATTTACATAAAATGGAAAAAGCTCTTGTCATACTGGAACACAGGTCCTCCACCTGAGTTACATCACAGGACTGGCAGGGTGCTTCAGGCAGTGCAGGGGCAAGCAGTTCATCTGCTGGTGTATGGTGCACACCTTATGGGTCTCAAGAGAGCTCAGTCTGGCTCTCTTACAAGCAGCTTTCATACACACATACATACACACCTCCTCGCCAACTGACCTCAGACTCAGCCAGCAATTACAACAGAAGCAGACAGCTAAAGTTCTAAGTGCCAACACCATGTGTCACAGAATTTTTTGTTGTGCTTTTGGTTGGCTGTTGTTAAACCTTTGGTGTCTTCTAAGGTTCCTACTACAATGTTAACAGCAGGAGGGAGTCATCTGCAACCAGGCTGCCTTCTGGCAACCTCTTTTTGAGCCAGATAGAAAGCAAAGCTCTCAGTTCACCCTTTCCTTCCCTCTCTTTGTAAATACAACTGCTTCCAAAATCAGAGTAAGAGTACTTGCAGAAATCAGTCAAACTGTGAGATAAACAGTCATATAAATGCACACCTCTGCATCCAACGCTCCCCAGTGCCATGCCAGAACTATTACTTAAGGGTAAAATTATTCACACCCCCTCAAGACTGCTGTTCACTTACAGAAACTCACAAATGGTAGCAAAAGTCATCCACACATCACCAAATACCACACCATCTGGCAGGGCAAGAAGGGAATATGCAGTCCTTACATGCTCATAAGGACACAGAGCACAACCCCCCCCCCCACACACACACACCCCTTGTTACTGTAGTTTACAGAAGTGAGCAGTAAAAGATCAGCAGTATTCCTTTCTTAGGGAGGAGAGCAAGAACGCAATCCTGAACGCAAACCTTTCTTGGGTGGGGAGGGGGAGGTGGGGGGATGGAGGGGGCAAGACAAGCCCAATGCCAAAGAAGCCACCTCTGGGATTTAGGAATGTCTTGGGAGATTAAATCAGGCTCACTTCTTCCCTCTCTTTAACCCTCCTTACCTGTGCAGCAAATTTGCCCTCTTTCACCTTGCAGCCAGCAAAACCTTGTCAAGCAGGTCTTCAAAGGTTCAGCCGCCAGAAATACAAGGTGCTGCAGCTGCTTTGTGGTATTTTCTTGGATTAGCAGTACTTTATTTTTCAATAAAGAAAGTAACATTTAAAATATCGAAGTCCCTCAATATAGACCACGAAGAACAAACAATGTTTCAAGTCTCCTGTACCTTCGGGCATAAACCTGAGGTGGGACCAGATTTCCTGCCTTGTTTGTGAACAGAAGATTGATCACGTTTTTGCCAATATTGGTTTCATCTCTTAGGGAAAAACTGAGCACCAAATGTCAGGCTGAACTGGAGAATTTACCCTAGGAACTGGTACAGCTCGACTGATTTTGTACTGCCCAAAGCACTGCTTACAAAAGCACACCAACAGGACACCAAAGGTATGCTGGGATCCAAGTGACTGCAGCCTGCCTCCAAGTTACACAGCCTTCTCCTTCCTCCCAGGAGTTGATCCTAAGGGTTCTATCTACACCTAAACATGGCTGGGTCGAGAAGAAGGATGCAGCATGGACTTCAGTCTGGCACAGGAGATGGATGCTACAGGTTGGCTATTGACCCCTGGCAGGCTGACTGCAATAGGGAGTGCACAGAGAAAAGAATAAGGCAAGTGACAAGAACAGCTCTTCCATCTGATGGCTCAGCTGACTCTCACATGCCTTCTGTTTTCATCTCTCTTTTAGGACAAACCAGAGTTACAGCTTTCTAGGGTTGTCATGCCTTATATTTTTTTCCATAGGATATTCACTGGGACAATCCTAAATATTTTTGCTAAAAATGACAAATTAGGTACCATTCTGAGACTGCGAGAAAGGAAGGAAGCCTTCCACAAGGCCTCTAGGCTTTTGCTGCAGTTCTAGAGCTGCTGTGGGTGGCTCTGTAGAACCCCTGGTTCCACTCCTGGCAATCTCATTCCCTGGTCCCTTAGTCACAGCAAACAGTTTCTTGTAGAAACTGTTACACCACACAAACCCTTCTGTAAGCAAGTCAGCCCTTACAGATCATTAAGTAAAAGACATTTCTAAGCAGTTAGCAGATCCAATCTAAAAGGCAATGCAACAAATACCCCTGAAAGTACTAAACTATTACTGAGAAATTAAAAGAACTATTTGTTTTGGTGTGAAAGGGTATTGGCATATACATCCCATGCTCCTTGGTAACAATTAAACTAACCAAAAGCAGATAGCATTGCCCCTCTCTTTTCCAGCTCCTTGAAAATCTCACACAGGGAGAAATAAACACGGGAATTATGTTGGTTCCTGCAGCATAAAAACACCTGCTAAACAAGGCAGTGGAACAAGGACCCCTTTAAGAGCTGCTAATGCCTGAATACACCTGGCAGCCCACCGGGAACACAGCTCAGGTTTGCAGAGACACACAAAATACCAATGCAAAAAGAACTCCAACTCTCCCATCCCTGCTTTCAGTGAGGGTGTGAGGGGAAAAAAGGACTTTTAGAGCACAACAAAGAAAAGGGTTTTCTTGCAAGCAGGTTGTGCAATCCAGAGTCTCAACTGCCATATTCAGAACAGCTTTTCTTTAGGGAAAGGGAACCAATGCTAACTCTCTCTGAGGCTGGAGATCTCCAAGCCAAAGCTAGCCAGCAGGCAGAGATGATCAGATGAACAAAAAGGATTTGGTAAGCCATTTGCCATCAAGAGGACATCCTCAGAGAGAAGAGAAAGACGGCCAAGCAGCTTCAGGGCTCCATCCTTGTAGAGCCTGCGACCTGACAAAGAAAATGGAAAGAAACATCAGCCAGAGACTGGCACCACAGATTAACTCTACACACTCACAGAGGGATGATTGTCAATCCTTTCCTGTTCTTTCCCTGATCAGTGAAGACAGCCTGCACAAACACTACACGCACCTTTTAGCCTAGATGTGAAAGCAGTGAGCATCCTACAATACTGCTGGTGATAGTTTCATACACCTCCAGTACAGGAAGCAAGAATACACTAAACGCACCAGGTAGCTGCTTACATGAGAAGTTCCTTTCATGGACTGTGGCATAGCAATAGCTTCAGATTCTCCCCCGAGGAGGAATTAATCTCTTCATTCCTAACCTTTTCCCAAACTTGATAATGACATGACCCAAATCAGCACCAGGAGAGTTCCTGGATGCATTTACATGGCAGTCTTTCATCAACAGAACTCCTGTTTCAGACAGCAGAGAGAAGGTGCCCCTGTAAAGGAACCACAGCCATCTCCTTCAAGAACAGTATGTGATTTCAGACAGACTAGAAGTCCAAGGCTTGAACTCAGGACCCAGCACTGCCTGTTACCAGGAGCAAAAGTAAGATATTTATACAGAAGAAAAGAATCTGTTCTGTTGAAGCTTCGTCAAAAGTCTACATGAACCTAAGCCTCATTTTTTTCACAGCAAGGATAAACAGTGTATTCTCATGCTACATAAGGCAATATTACTTCCACCTTGTGTATTATTTCAAAGACACATTCTGTAGATCCACCAGCTTAATGAAATGCACTGTCCATCTGGCCTGTCTCACAGTCCTCTTCCAATGTCACAGGGATAAGCCCTGCACTGCCACACTCACCCGCTTTGTTCTCCACAGGCTCTGCTGAATAGAAAATGTAATCAACAGTGGCTCCCAGCCCCATGGGCATTGTTGTGACCTCTGGGCGTCCCCTCTGTGGCAAGAAGTGGCTGTAGACAGAGGTCAGGTTGAGGCCATGCTGGATAACACCTGAACACCTGCACACAAACAGTCACTGTTTATCAAGGAAGGAAAGAGAATTATGCCTTTTCGGTATTGCAGAGTCACAGCTGAATGTTCCCTTGCTGCTGCAACTGCCTAAACTACTCCTACTTTGTGAGCACATAAAATCTCTCAGAACTATTTGCTCCACTTACACCAAAGCAAGACAGACTGTGAATTTCCTTTGTCTTCAATACCCAGTCCTATATATGCCTACGCCCTTCATTCTCAATCTTACCAACACAATGCTGACAGAGCAGCACTCAGCTGCTGGGAGAATTCTGGGATGATCTAGGTCTTCCAGATAGCCCTCCTTACTCTCTGTCGCTCTCACAATTACTTCAGTCTTTATTTCAGCCATATTTTCAGTGCTCAGAAAAACAAGGCTGAATTTGAAGACTGGGGCCATTGAAGGAGCACCAAGTTACCTTGGGATGATTGGCTGGGGATCAGGGTCTTTCACCATGGCAGCAGGCTTGGGCCAGTGTGCAGGGCGGTCTGCAAAGGAGCAAAAAGATTCCAGCCAGACCTACACAGATCCCAGAACAGGCTGCTCATCCCAAGTCTGAGAAGCTTCTCCTGAAACCAAATTAATCTTTTTGCTCAAGAAGAGCAGGTAGCTTCCAGTCACAAACATCTTAAAGGAAAATATCCAAAGGAAACACAAGCTGTAAGACTAATAGGAATATCCTTAGAGCAGATCAGTGCAAACAACTGAGAAGTCATGCTGAGGACATATCCTTAAAGCATTTAATATTACCAAAGTCCAGGGTATTTCAACCTTTGCTCTCAAAGAACGTTTGCTTGTCTTAGCCTACAGTTTACTCAAAAGGTGTCTAGAAAGGCAGAACAGAAATGGAGAAAGCAGAACCAGCCATGCCACAAGGCCTAGAGGTGCAGCAATGTCTACTGGGTACCATCTTCCAGAGACATCTATATTGGGACCATTATGTAGCATTACAGTCTTCAGGTTGTTCTCTGCCACCAAAATCTTGAAGCAGACAAAAAAAATACACATATGTGTTTCAGCTGAAAAGAAGTTTATAAGAAACAGCTTCAAGAAGCCGAATCTCAGAGTATCTCAAGAAACAGTGAGTATGAGGGAGGAAAGTGTACTTCTCTAAGCTCTCATGGAATGATGTCACAGAAGGCACCCTTCTGCCTTTCCCTGTCCTCACCAGGCATTACCTCCACCTCATGATTTCCTTGAAATCAAAGACACATACAGTTATAGAACAGCCTGGGTTGGAGGGGACCTTAAAGATCATCTAGTTCCATCCCTCCATCCCATGGGCAAGGATGTCACCCACTATATCAGGCTGCCCAAGGCCCCATACAACCTGGCCTTGAAGATTTTCCAGGGATGTGGCATCCACAGCTTCTCTGGGCAACTTGGCCCAATGCCCTACTACCCTCCATGTAAAAAATTTTAGGGAGTTTCAAACCATTTCCCCTTGTCCCATTACTACATGCCTGTGTAAATAGTCACTCTCCCTCTTTTTTTACAAGCCCCCTTTAAGTACTGGAAGGCCACAATGAGGCCTCAGTGGAGCCTTCTCTTCTCCAGTCCAAACTCTCTGAGCTAGGAGAAGTGACAAGTTGAGCTAGGAGAGTGACAAGTTGAGAACTCTTCCATTAATACCTGGTTTAGCATCTGTCACACCTTCCAAAAGGACCAGCTGTGGTGGTCGTTCGCAGGCAACGTCGCAAAAGCGGAACTGGAGCAGGAAGTCACGGCTGTATTCACGTCTCCCTGCAGAGAAAAGCACAAATTAAAAGAAGTAACTGCAGCAAAGTCACATCTCCAGGGAACACCTACTTATATTTTAGATCTTTGGGCCTTTAAGAGCTCTTTAGTTTGAGAGAGGCTTTTGTGCCCAAGTGCTCTGATGCTATGAGAATTGAAATCACCTAATAACCTACATGCAGAACAGAACAGAAGTGTAACAGGAGAAGAACAGAGCACAGCTACTGCTATCCCTCAAATGCAACAGTCATCGTCAGCACAAAGTAAGAACGTCCTCTCTGAGACACCAAAAGTTCAAGGGATTTTCAAGCAGATCAGTTAGTGTGCAACTCCAGGAAATGTGTACTGAGAAAAACATTTCTGGAGATCAGGCTGAATACAAGTTCTACATTCAAGATTTTAACAAAAGCTATTTTGTGTGGGCTCCAACCTTTTTTAATCCTCTCTATGGATGCAGAGAACAGACACAATTGTAACCGGGTCTTAGGAATGATTTCTTTATAGTGATTTGCAAATACTATCCAAAACCACACCCCAAACACCTGGAGATGAAAGCTGTGCCTGTTGAACATAGTTTACAATTGCACAAAAGTGTTAAGTCTGGGAATATGAAAGAGACACATAGAGCAATTGTTACTGGTAGAGGAACATTCAGCTCCTGACTAGAGGAAGAAAGTGGCAGAAATTCAATAGGTTCTGGAAAAAAAATGTATTTAATTCATATACAAAGTAAAAGGAGAGAATCTTTGTCAAGTGCCTCATGCAGCACATGCCCAAGCTACTCAGAGAGACAGCAAGGCCCACAGACTGCCCATCCTCAGCAAAGTCATACTGTCAGTGCATACTGGAGCTCACCAGGTTTCTTTGGCTGGCACAGGGTGACATACTGGCACTTGTCTGTTACACCCAGCGAGCTCGGCCACAGTGGGGCCAGCAGTTTCCGTGAATACAATTGCTGGGAAAAGTCTTCCTGACCAGATACCTGCAAAAAGGCCAGAAAAGGAGAGCAATCATCAGTGACACAGAGCAGATGTGCAAGCCATAGACAATGTACATATATATGCTTGCCAAGGGCAAGACAGGGGAATGCCCTCAAAGAAAGGCATGAACTAAGCTATTCAGAGTATGGTTCAGATATAATAAACCTTCAGCTGCAGGGGACAGATACAATTAGCTAAAAGTCACCTGACAAGATACTTTACAGGTATCTTATTGAAGTGATAATTTGGCTTGAATGACAACCATATATTTGATCACAGACACACAGTAAGACAAGCACAAGATACTCTAGCATAAGCACCCACTTCAAACTTTTTTTGGAACAAATGTCCACATAAAATTTCAGTAAGTCTTGGTGGAGTTGCATTTCCCTACACTTCCAGCCACCCAGGCATAAAAACTCCATAGGAAAGGAAAAAAGACTTGAAATTAAGATGTCTATTATCACAAGTCTGCCTCAAGAGAAACCAAAAGAGCAGTGGTGGAAACAACACTTGTCTGCTTCTTTCCCCTGCAGTGCTGGAGACATTGGGGAAGACTGCTGAGTAACTTAATTCAGTATTAAGACTATTTCTTCACAAGAGAAAGAATGAACCCATGCATTTCTCTAGCAGCACACAACAAAGAGCTATCCAATCCCAATTCTGGCGGCAAATACCTTCCAAGCTGGCATCCCATGGTAGGAAAGTTCACCATTCCGGATGAATTTGTAGAGTGGAGAATCAGGTACAGAGTTCAGGTCTCCACACAAGATGACAGGATAGTAGCTGCCTTCAGCAGTTCTTGCAATTTTGTCAATCTCTGCTAGCAGCAAGGCCACCTGGGCCAGTTTGATATCGCCTCGACGGGGATTGAACAACACATGGGTGTTGGCCACACACAAAGGGCTGACTGCCTTCAGACCTAGACCCTCTGGGAGCACAGGCTGCAGCAGCAGCACCAAGCCCACATTATCCCGGTTGAGGACATCCAGGCCGGGCCGGAAGTATTCTACGGGGCTGAGGCTGATCAGCCGGAACCTGCTGTGCTTATAGCACACTGCACATCCATCCGTCTTCGTCCCGGTTCTCCGTTTATAGAAGCATGCAAAGCCTGAAAAGAACCATCACCTGTTAAAAAGTTTACCCAGTCACTGCCTCTGGCTCAGCAAGTCTCTACAGAAAAGGTTTCTACTACATTTGGGTATATTCTGTTCCAATAATCACCCTTTATTATTAATCATTGGGGGTATTTTCTCTCTCCTTGTCCTTCTAGGGCCTTCTGTTTTGTTACTCTAATCTTTCAACTCAGAGACATCAACTGGAAAAGAAAGGATAAAGGTCTAGGCAGATAGCTCAGAAGTAGGGCCAGCACCCACCTGGCTAACAGGAAGAGGTCTTTTGAAACTGAGTGCTTTGAAGATGTTAAGCAAGAAGCACTGCTTGGCCAGTCCCATGAGCTGGATGTACAGACCCACAAAAGCAGACATACCCATCTCCTTGAATGTTGGTTCCATTTGCTCCCAGTAATGGTTCTCTTGCACCTCCTGGAGACACAGAACCTGGAAGGAAGGCAGAGACCTCACTTGCTCCACAAGTATTTCCTAGTTACCTCGTTTTGGGGGAGAAAGAAAGTGGAAAAGTGCACCCACATACCAACCCTCCAAACAAAAATGTCATCACTGCAACTCTGTCCTGTACTTTTCAGATGAAAAGCACTAACTTTCTGGGTCACATTAGCATATCATTCAGTTTTCCATTGGTGAGATAAAAGATTCTTATCCCACAAAGACAGGCTTCCCCTCCTGTGCTGCCTTAGAAAACTGGTCCTTCTTCCTCTTCTTCTGCTGTTTATAGAAGTTAAGCCCTGCTATCAAAGTATGACTAGTTTCTACAACATAAGCAAGACAGACACCAAAAACAGAGTCTGTGAAAGTCCTCAAACACTCTCAGTGCAATCAGTGTCCAGTTACCAAGCAGGCAGTATCTTCCTAGCACTTGCCCCCATCTTTTTCTTTTCTTAATACTGATAGATCAAACAAGGAATTCAAATTCTGGTGGCACTGATGTAGGGAGGGCTCAGTCATACTTACATCAGGATCCCAATGCTGGATCTCCTGCAAAAGGTTTGGAAGGCGGTAGTTCCAGTTCAGGATGTCTGGATTACAGTGTACATAGAGATCAAGGCCCTGCTCCACCAGGTCCTGGGCAAGGATGTTGTAAGACATGACTCGGAATTCAAAGAGAGAAGTGTTTTTTGAGACCTGCTCTAAGACGCAGGGCTGGACAGAAAGATCTTCCCAGTCTCTCCATAAGATCTCTATATGCAAGAGACAAAAAGCAAAGTTACAGCCACACTGGGTACCTTGCTGATATTTTGGCTCCCTTGGGACCCAGAGAACAGCCATTCTCATTCCCTAAGCCAGGGCACTCTAGCCCCTGAGCAAATCCTCACCCACTCTGTTTTTCAGATGCTCTTTCTGGATATCTTTGGATAGCTGTCTGTAGGGATGGCATAACACATGACCAGTTTCAAGCATACTGAAACACCAGACCCACTTTTTGGTGCTTTTTAGAGTACAAAGCCAGCATTGAGAACAGTAAGGAACATATATTGATATTCAGACCAGACAGTCTAACAGCACAGAAACCACTAGCTGTGACCAGCTCCTCCTCAGCAAAAACTCACTTTTACAGTTTTCACTAGTAGATCCTGTCAATTCTGCAGGGACAATCGACGTCTTCCTGCCAGCAAGCCCAGACACGACAACCTGACCACATTCACTACAAATGCCAATCCCAAACTAAACAAGAGATTCAGATCCATCACTGACCGTGGTAGGGCACCTCTGCTGGGACAGGATAAAACGCATCCTGAATGGGCTGGGTTGGGAGTACTGGTGGCACTGTCTCTGAATCACATGCTAAACTCCAGGCCAGCACAGCTGGGTCATCATTCAGCACTTCCACATTGATACCAGCACAGCCAGCTGTCTGGTGATCCGTCTGTGGCACCACAGCTGCCCAAGGGACACTGCCTGGTACAGTCACTGTTTCCTCTGATGGTAATCTTGCCAGTTCAGCCACTGCATGATCTTGCAGTTCTGAAGAAGCCAAGTCATTTAGCTCTGAGTGCTGGTGATCAACACACCGGGTGACTTCCGGAGATGTATTCAGGTCACTGAGGCTGGTCATCAATAGCTCTGAACCTTCTAACCAGTCACTAGTGAGTGTAACTGATACTTTCCTCACTGCTGGAACACTCTCACTGGCTGGCAAATCCCCTACTCCTTCCTCCAGCCACTGCTGGAGAAGGGCTTCTTGCTCTTCTGGGACCAATCTTCCTGTGGTTGCAGCAAAGACACCTTCTATCTGGGTGGACGGGCTCTTCGCCAGAAGCACATTCTTTCGATAGGTAAAGAAAGCATCTGTCATTTAAAAACAAAATCAAAATAATACAGTCAGAAATACTTTCTTACTCATTCTTTTCTTATTCCAAAGTATTTGCTGCAACTGCGCAATACAATCATTCAGCACAGCAAACTAAACATAAAGAAAAAACAACTACCGTCTAAATAACTTCCCCTGCCTCCTCCAGAATGCCAAACCACAGTACAAGTGCAGTTATATAAGTCCAAGTCACTCAAACTGCACACAACAGCAATGGCTTTATCAAATCTAGGGAATGCAGTTCTAACTCATGCAGCATCACAGACAGCCAAGCTGAAAGGCTTTGTGGAAACTATCAGCTCTCAGCACATATGTAAAGGCACAGTCTCGAGTAGTTAGCTGATCAGGTGCATGGGCGAAGAAGCCAAGGTCTTGTAGATCATCACTTGGAACAAGTTTCTTTCCAGAGACTGAGTAAGAAATAGCGGTCAGCTAAGAGAATAAAATAGAGTGTTGTATTGAATGTGTTGTAGAAGAAAAACCATTCTGTCACTAAGATATGAAAAATGAAGACACAGAGGGACCAACATATGCCTTATTATAGAGACCATATGCACAGAAGTAGTCCTAGTAAGAATTACCAATCGCCTGATGACTGACATGTGGCAAAAAATAAAAATGTAACATTGAATATAGTAATATTTATGGAGTAAAGTAGAAAAAGAGAGAGACTCCTTTAACCTGCATCTATTCAAGAGATGGCATTCACGTTTCACTATGAATTCTGCACAGACTGTTAACTAGCAACTTCTGTTAATTACAAATCACTTTTTTTCTCTGCATCCCTGTTAGTCAGCCACAGCAATAACAGGGATGGATACAGGATACAGGAGTCAGCAACATTAATGTATAGTTCCACTATATCTTTTGTGTCAAAGTTCTTTGTATGTGTCAGAAATGGAGCTTTAAGAACCATACTCCTCTGTCGGTTTGTGATTAAGTTCATTAAAGTCAGAAACACCAACCAATGTAATGTCTCCACACACCACTGGCCAGGCATGATGAGTGCCTACAAGAGCGTGTTAATACACAATAGGAGCTGAATTTGAGAGGAGTCAGCTCTCTGCTCACTATTAAATACGACAGCATGCCAGTCCAGGAATTGCTACGGGCCCGGGGACAGGTTCAGGCTGGAGGGCGGCTTTACATGAGCTCAGTTACCAGGGACTGTGAAGTAGCAGCAGGATCTAGGGAAACTAAATGAAATAGAGACGCACACAAAACTTAAGTCCATCCACGAAATCAGCCGCAGGTCCTTGGGGGATCACAGACCCCTGAGCAGCCCATCTCCAAGGATGTCCCCAAATCTGGAGAGCAGGTTGGGGGCAGAAGCTAGAGCCCCTAGGCAAAGCGCAGTCTGCCTCTGCAGCACGACACCCGGCAGCTGCTCCTTCCAAACGCGCAGCTCCCCGTGCTGGCCAGGGCCAGCAGCCCCAGGCTCCATTTCCCCAGGGCCAGGGCCTGGAGGAGCTCCGGGGCAGCCGGGCCGACCCCGGCCGCCGGTCCGCAACCCCCCCCAGGCCGGGGCGGAGGACGGCGAGGGACACCCCCGCCCCTCCAGGCCACCCCCGCCAGCTCCCCCTGCCCCCGCCGCCGCCCGCCCGGGGCCGGGTTACCTCGGAGGGCCTGGAGGAGCCGCGCCGCCGGCAGCAGCACGTAGCAGAGCAGGGTGCCGATCATGCCGCCCGGCCCGGCCTCCACCGCCCCCAGCCCGGCCCCGCCGCCGCCCCGGCCCCGCCT
>VZUI01039483.1:0-16255 GCA_013401135.1 Cettia cetti
GGAGCCGATGATGGCAGACTTTCTCAGGACCGCAGCCAGTGGAGAAAACCGAGAATCCTTCCCACAGCAGCAGCAGCAGGCAGGCAGGCCAAAGCCAGGAGCCAGAGAGCAACTGCCCCCCACCCCTTCCTTTCCTGCCTTGGACAAGCACCCATAAGCACCCAGCAATTAGTTCCCTTGACAACCCAATGGGGAAAAATTCCACAAACAAAAAAAACCCCAAAAAAACAAATTCAACCCCCAACACCATGGCAGGCAGGCATCCAGCTCTCTCCAGCAGAGCAGGGCCCATCATGTGGAATGGCGGCTTGAGAAGGCAAACTCCAAACATGCTCCCTTCCTCCTCCTTTTCCCCACTGAGCATGATGTCGCATAGTCTGGAAGATCCCTTTGGTCAGTTTGCATCAGCTGTCCTGGCTGTGTCTTCCCCTAATCTCCCAAGCACCCCCATCCCCTCCCCAGCCTGGCAGTGCAAAAAAGCAGAAAAGGCCTTGGCTCTGTGCAAGCCCTTCTCAGCAATAGCAAAAACATCTCTGTGTTATCAACCAGTACAAACCCAAAGCACAGTCCCACACCAGCCACTGGGAAGAAAACTACATCTACCTCAGCCCAAAATGAGCACAACATGACATCCCAGTGCTAGAAAACTTACTCACCTTATCTGGACAATTCTCTGGCTAGAGTTAGATCTTGAATTCCCCAGGAGGCCATTCTTCTCTGTCTCTTTTCTGTACATATCCTTGAACTGATCAGCCACATCAGCAGGGTTAGGTACGAAATAAGAAGCCTGACCTTTGGAATTGGCTCTCCCGACTGATCATCTCAGCACTGATGTGCCTGGCACATTTTGACAGCGCTGGGAGTTGCATATGGGAATTGCACATGTCTAGATGGGAAAATATTTTAGTGAGAGGAAAATTCTACAGAGAGGGGTATGGTGGAGGGAGAATTTCTCTGAACAGAGCGATGCAGTTTAGCTGGTTATTTTCTGGACATTCTTTAGTGCATAAAATCAGGTTATCTTCAGTATTGAATTGTCTATGTATCCAATGAGATCACAGTCAAGCAAAAGAATGTCCTACAGACATGAAAAAAATTAGGATGCAATATACACTGAGAAGCACTAAAGACCATAAGACTGGAAATGTCAGCAAATGTTCAACTCCTACTGTCCCAATCCTTTTGAAGGCAGGAACTGAGACTGTGCAAAAAATTCTTACTAAAAAGATAATTTCTTTTTGATAAGGGTTTGGGTTTGCTGCAATGATTTAATTGAGTCCTTGGTACAAATTATTCTTCCTCAGATTCTCTGTTTCATGTGCAGTTATGCTTTAATGTACGGATGCATTTCTGCGTTTTGTCATGGTTTCCTCCCAGATCAACACCAGGGGCCTGATTCCATGACTGCAGCAGCAATTCTGTGTTTTTCAGAGGGTCTGCCATATTTGAGGAGCACATGTGACAAGTGTCTTGTCATGTGACAAGTGAGCTTTAAAGAAGAATCTGAAAACAAATCGAACACATGAGGCATTGAATTTCAAAATCTGTGAGAGGTTATTCTCACTAGTTCTGTGGATCTCCTTACAGCCTGTGAGTGCTGTGGACCTGACCTCCGCACACATTCATATTCTCTGAATTACCTGAGAGGATAGTTGTCTTTTTAGCTGCAGCTGGAAACACTCCAGCATATCTTTCACAAAGGGGAGACTGCCCAGAGCTCTCACAATGTACTTCTCATACTTTTTTTTTTTTTTTTTTTTTTAAACACGTCTAGCTCATATTCTCTGAGTTTGTCTGGACACCTGTGGGAGACCAGCTAAGGTCTGAGAAGTGCAATCATATATTCTCAAGCTTCAAAGGCCCCACATGCCTTTTGTTACCAGTTGCTGTTTCCCTGTTAGAAGCACAGAGGTGCATCCTCTTTTATTATGGATAAAAGCACCTCCTTTTCCTGGATGTGCTACCCTGTCCAGTGGATGCAAAATCCCAGGGTACATCCACACTCCCTAAGCACTGTAAATCATTAATTTTGAGAATGAGAGAAAATGGCAGGAATACTAGGGTCACCACCCAGGCCAGGAAAATGCTGCACCACGTCTATCAGCACCCACCTCCCCACAAGAGCAGAGGGGAGCTGTGTCACCTGGGCAAGGTACCCAGCATGGGGCTCTGCAGCAGCAGGTCCAGCAGAAAGGGTGATAACCTGCAAGTCACTAGAGTTTGCTGTGAAATGACATTAGTACCACTTTGATGAGAAAAAGTCTTTTGCTTAAGTAATGATATCAATCTTAAATATACCTGACAATAATACTTGCCGTCGGTGGCACTTAAATAGCTTTCCATGGGAAGCTGGGATCAGCAGTCTGATATGAGGTGAATTTCCCAGCTCAGCAGCAGAACTAGGAACAGAATTAAAGTCTTCTGAAATACAGTGCGTCTTTCTTTGGGCAATACTGGTGTGTCCCTTTCTGAAGTGTCGCACTCCTTCACCTTGATCTATGTGTGATTGTACCCCTAAAACAAAGAAAAGCCGTGTGACAAATGCCTGTGGGAAGAGCCTGTTCAAATGCTTCCAGCACATTCTGGCATGGTTTATTACCATATGTATCCTGCTTGTTAGACAGCTAAGAAGGACTTTCTCGGAGTTAAAGTATGTGACACAGATAAAGCCAGATTAAAACTGCACTTCTGCTACGAATCTCCTTTCTGATGCTGGTCATGGCTCTTAATTTATCAGACCTACTAACCATACAGCAGGGAAAGCATCATGCAGCCCTGGTGAAGAGACTATTTATAACACCAGATACAAACAAATTCAGGTTATAAGTTAAAATTGTTTCTACGGAAACAAATGAGATAATTTTAGAAGCGCAAAAGCAGAACTTTTTACAGTCAAACACTTCAGTAATGTCCAAAATTTGCTGTGTCAAATTAAGCTGGAAATACTAACAAGGATTTTTCTGGGCATGGGTAAGAATGCTGTTTATATTTATGCAAAGGAAAGGAACAGTTCTCCACAGCACTGAACAGGAATTTTCATTCTTTCCTTTTGCCATCTGAAATGTGGCAGCTCTGTACAAGCTCAGCAGCAGCAAGAACAGACAAGGATGAACTGAGGTAAAAGCTAGATTGTTTAAAGAGATAGCAAGTTCTGAAAAGAATACCATAATTACACTGGAATTGATATCCCTGAACCATGTGCTTAGAAGATGATGTAGACCTCAAGTTACAATATGGCTGCTTTTCTGGCAAAAAAATACAAGAGGAGGAACAGA
Organism: Cettia cetti; assembly: GCA_013401135.1. Lineage (NCBI taxonomy): Eukaryota > Metazoa > Chordata > Aves > Passeriformes > Sylviidae > Cettia > Cettia cetti. The sequence goes on from VZUI01039483.1 coordinate 3,276, forward strand.
ATTGCAGGGAATTAAAGATAATTTTGGGCAGCATATAACTTTCTTGTCTTTATCTTCTGTGGCTGGTAGGATTCAGCTTGAGGAGCCTTTTCACACTGGTGAGATCAGACTGTGCCCTCAGAGTTATGTGTGTTGTGATGTTGGACTTCATTATACTCCCTTCAAAGGCAGAATGAGTTGCATTTGATGGTGTTTCTGAGCCTTTATGAAGGGAAGAAGAATTTTTAAATGTTAAATGAGATATTTTTGCAAAATAATGGCTGGGGAGTGTCTGCTTGTCTGTGGATACAGGTGGTTCTTTGCCTCTTTCTGTGTGGAGAGTTGTGTACGTCTATCTCTGCCTGTATATCACTCTCACTGATAATGAAGGTCCTTCAACAAGCAGCAATGAGTTCTCCTATACTCATCCTTCACTTTTATATTCTCCTGACTTTTACAGGTGTTCTTTGAAAAATTGCATTGGGAATTTTATGATATTTACAGCTGTCAGGGTTCTTCTATGCTCTCATCTCCAAGGCTGGGCAATTGCTGCACAAACATAAAAATAAGGTGAGAATGTCACTCTTTCCTTCCATGTTCTCTGACAATAGTTTCCTTCTACGTTTATTTCCCCCTTTGTCACACTGTTCCTTCTAGCTTGGAGCTTAATCACACTATCAGGTACACCTAGATTCTAGGCTTCTTCCGGGTCTCAGCTCTAGCAGAACCTTAGATATCATGTTTTAGAAAGGATGCTTTCTGTTAACACATCCCACTGGGGGTGTAACTTAGAACTTGTTAATGGATACACATTGTTTATACCAAGGTTCCCATTCTTGGTAGGTTAGGGACCCAAACCACTTCCTCGTTCTCAGCTATTGTTCTTTCACAAAGTAAACCTGGGCATGCACACTGAATAGCAGATCTGATGTCCTCCAACCAGACTGTGATCAGGTGATGTAGAAGACTGGGATCCTGAAACACGTCATAATATGCCCCATGAGGTACATCTGGACAGAGGATCAGAAATTATAGTTAAAATATTAGCAGCACAGCTGATTGTAGGTTTTTTTCCATATTTTAGTATAAAGCCCATAAATGGCTAGAAAATAAGTGCTTGTGCTTGGAGCTGGGGTTTCCAGCAGGCACAAACCAATTAATGGCCTGCATGGTGCAGAACACTGCAGAGATGGATGAGGTGAGGTGAGGTGAGGTGAGGTGAGGTGACCATGCCCAATCTGCAGAAGATGGGAGAGTTGCACTCATGGCAAGTGGTGGTGTTCAATCTCCTGTTTCAGCTCCTCCTTTTTCACCATGGACAAGCAGAGCAACATCAGTGCTGCCCATCATCTCCTCACCCTGTGTTCTCTTTCCTGGACACCTATCCTTTCCCTGCTGTATTACAGGCTGGAAACAGCTTCTCCTCCAGGGCTTCCTGCAAAGCCTTGAGCCTATATGACACAGTCCCCCTGAGTGTTTAATGCACAAATCTATTTTTTTCCATCGATACCAAATTCAGGGTGTTTCCAGAAACACCATTTAAAGCAGTGATTTATCATTGGGAAAAGAAAATATGGAGACTACTGAAAACCATCATCCAGACATTAATTCCCTAAAAATGAGACTGTAATCATTCTAGAACTGAGAACTCTGAATCATGCAGGAAAAATGAAACTATCTAGACCAAACTAAAAGAAATGTTCAAAATATTACACTACAGACTCAAGAAAAGAGGAAAAGAAAGACGACCTCCATCCTGCTGAAGAAATTGTACAATAATATGGCTTCCTCCCCCTTCATCAACTATTCAAAACTATTTACCAAATATATGTATTTTCTCTGATAAAACCATGGTGTGAATCAAGCTTGTGAGCAGATGGTTGTAAGTACATAAAATTTAAAATCAGAAATTCAAGATGGTGTGAGTAGATATATAAATCATATGATATGTTTTTCTGATTTGATGAGCAAGCCACATCTCTTAAAACCAGACTTCCATTGCAAATAGCAGCATTTTGTGAAATTCACCTTCTGTTAGTATTTTTTAATAGTTGTCTAAAATTAGCTGTTCCCAGGAACAACCCAGCCAGCAAACACATTAACTAAAATAACTGCAGGAAACAAACACTGAGTGGGGGTTAACCTTGTCACTGAGACCTTGTTTTATAAATTTGAGTAAATACTAGTAAAGCATTTAAAACAGTTTGTCCAGCTCTATTAAAGGTTCATATGTGTTACAATTGTGTAGGGAAAATAAAATAAATTTTAAAAGCCACACAAAAATCTTCTCAATGTAAGAAAACACAATTGAGAAAAGCACAGCCTCATGAATAACATTGACAAGTCAAATAATGGAATGTACATTCCTTTCACACAAGACCATGCTCACAAAAACTTCTTCATCTTTGTGCAAATAACATCGAATATTTTGATGAGACTGTGGAGCTAAATGGATTATTACCTTGAATTTCAGATGCTTGCCTGAGAACCTATACGTAGTGTTATCTGGCTGAAAATAAGAAAAACAACCCCAAATTTCCGCCCTCCTGTTCTCCCCTGTCCCTCATCAAGCCCTCTATTACATTATCCTTATTGTAGAGTTTAAGCGCATCAAATTTTTTGTGTTGCTATTGTAGATGGTGAGGACATTTTCATCATAACATTTAAAAATCTAAAATCTATCTTCGGGCACAAGACCAGAGCTTCCATAAGGAAATTTTATTTTAACATAAAGATATGTGGTTAAGGTAAGAACTGTGATGTATGAAATCAGGGTTCAGAATGTGGATTTTTATGTATTGGCAATTGTTTGTAGACCATGATGTTGATAGAATTTCATTGATTTAGGTGACATGGTAAGAATTCCATATGTATTATACTTATCTCTGAGGTTAAAGAAACAAGTTCTATTTGGGGTTTTCTAAGGTGTTGTCATGAAGTAGGAGAATCCAAGATATTACTGTTAATGGTGACATTTCTCTACTTTTAGCAGCATTGATTCCATGTGGGGCAAAAACCACTAATACTTTCTGGAAGGTAGATTTCTGTTGCTCTAAAAGTGAACATAGAAATGCTTTGGCACACACCTGATTCCTTTTAGGAGATTTTCACATTTCTCCTGGACCTGGTTCCTCTCAGATAAAAAACAAATGAATAAAGCGGCTTCTCTTAAGGCTGGAGAAGAGATAAGAGCTCTCAGAATCAGGCATGAAAAAGGTGTATCAGGTAGACCTAAAATTAGAACCTCTTATCTTCAAAGACAGTCCTGGCATGCAGATGTGTGAGGATTGGAAACTAATGAGCAGCTTTACATGAATTTCAATTTATGTTAAGGTCTAAAAATGTTATTTAATTTTATTTTGTGTGTGTTTTTAAAATTAAATCACCCTATTTCACTCTATTCTTTGACCTTATGTCAGCTGGGTCGGAGTAAAGGTCCTTGTTATTTTGTGGATCCAAATAAGATGCTTAATTTCCTTGTAAATCCCTGCTTCACAAGAGGAGTTGAGCTGGCCATAACCATTGTCTGCTTCTAGATGAATAAACAAGTTGTGCAGTGATGGGAGACTGCAATAAAAACGTTCTTGTTCATGGTTCTCCTTCTGTAAAGATTTTCATTTCAATCTTTCCTTGGGAAGTAATCCAAGGAGTGAAGTGTGTGAAAATCCCTGGTAAAAATAGTGGTAGTAACTGCTAGAGCATCATCAACCAGTCATGTTTCCTGTACCCTCAGCCCAAATTCTTCCCCTATCTGGAAACTGGAGCAGTCAGCACCAGAGAGACTTTGCTTTGTCATGGGAAGGTGGTTGTTTTACAGTTCAAAAATATGTTGGACGAACACAGACCAGCAGTCCCCGTGAAAGTGGAATTACACCGAAGTAGACATAAACACACTAAAACAGGAGAACCCTACCTTCATTTTTGTACCTAACCACACACAGAAATGGTATAATCAGTGCTAGTAAAAGAACACAAGCCTACTGATGGGGCCAGGTCCAAGTCCTGTCCTCCCGGACTTGTTATTAGCTTGCTATGAGCACATGTGTGAACTTGAACCTGGTACCAGATTTTTCCTATTGTGGTATCAGTTTAAACAGGATAGCAGCAAAGGCCTTCAAAACATGGGTCAAAAATAGAGGACCCAGAATGGCAAACACCACACTGCTGAGCCATTGCTGATCATTGAAGCAGCATAGCTTCAAGGGCTGCAATAAGACGACACTTACTGAAGGAAAAAAGTGTCAACTCAGTGAGGGAAAAAAAGAGATCCCAGCAAACAGTAGGAGAAGATAGCTACCTCAAATTGGGAGCACAACATCTCCCTGCCATCTCTGGGCAGCAAATAGATAACAGCAGGAGTCTGAGAGTTGGGCATAGTCTAGAAAACCAACACTTTAAGCAGGATATGTTCTCAGATGTGGTGGTGGGGAACCCTTTAAGAGAACTTGATCCTCTTAACATGTATATTAAGATCACCAAGGAGTGTAGTACTCAGCACAAACTGCAGTGACATGAGCTCCATGGCACCGTGTACTTGTACTTAATTTAGGATTGATTGTTAAGCACTAACTGTGTTGAATATGCAGTGACAATAATTGTTAATGAGTAGGAATAAACCATTAAAATAATATGTACTGTTAATGAACATCAATCTGGTAGAGTTCTGTTTTAAAGTTTAAATTGATTTGATTGATCAGTCTTCTAAATATTCCCATCACATCAGTCTTCTTTCTGAGATAGCGCTATGTATATACACACACATAGACTGACATACATATATTCAATTGCAACATGTAAATGTCACAAATAGAAGTGTTAAACACATTGTGCAAAAATATGACAATGATAATCATTCCAAATTATTGAGGAGCTTGTTAAGTATCTGTGACTAAACCGCTCAGAATATAAATAATGATCTTTATCTGAGGTAAATTTTTGATCAGGACATGCAAACCATAAAGGCTGATTAGCATTTTTTTCATGTTTTTCATGACAGAAACATTCTGGGTCCTTAAAATTAAATATTTCAGGTTGTGTCAAGCTAGACTGTTAGCTATATTGCTACTGAGAAATCTTTGTTCAGCACCCTCAATAAATATAATAATAATAATAGTAATAATAATAATAATAACAACAACAACAAGTGTTCAGTTTGTCTAACTTCTCTTTCATGACAATCCCAACACTCCACAAGGTACACAATTTAATTACACTCAACAATGGTCAGAATAGAGCAAAATATGGTAAGTTTAGTTTTCCATGTTTATTGACATGTATTAAGTTCTTGGTAAGTTAAGTTATGATCTTGTGTTGGTGTATCTGTAATGTTCTCTAGACATCATAAATGCTGGAATTAAGCCTTTCATGCCAAGACTGTCTTGTAACCACAGTATTTGGACTTAGTAGGTGAAAGATATTTTCAGAATGAAAGTGTGATGACGACACCTGACCAGCTCAGCATGTCAGACTGGCTGCTCCTTGTTGGATAAAAAACTGGCTGATTGCCAGGCCCAGAGAGTGGTGGTGAGTGGTGCCACACTCAGCTGGCAGTCAGTCACTGTGGTGTCCCCAGGGATCAGTGTTTGGGACAGCCCTTCCTTATCAATTATCTGATCAAGTACACCCTCAATCAGTTTGCAAATGACACCAAGTTAGTTGTGAGTGTTGATCCACCAGAGTGCGGGAAGGCTCTGCAGAGGGATCTGGACAGAGAGGATCCATGGGCTGAGGTCAGTGGTGTGAGGGATAAAGAGAGGAAGCGCTGAGTCCTGCTCTTGGGTCGCAATAACTCCTGCAGCTCCAGTCTAGGGACAGAGTGTCTAAAAAGCTACTGAGTGGGAAAGGACCTGGGAGTGCTAGTGTCTGCAGGTGGACATGAGCCCAGGGGTGCCCACATGGCCAAGGAGGCAAAGGGCATCGTGGCTTGTGTCAGGAATAGTGTAGCCAACAAGTCTTCTGGTACCAGGGCAGTGACTGTGCTGGGCAGTGGTGAAGTCACACCTGGAATCTTTGATTCAGTTCTGGGTCCTTCAGGACAAGTGAGACATTGAGGAGCTGGAGAGTGTCCAGAGAAGGGGATTTAGCTGGGAAAGAGTCTGAAGAACCTAGAGCAGCTGGAGCAGCTGAAGGAATTGTGGGAGCTCTGCCTGGAAAAAAGGAGGCTTAGGGGGGGACATTCTCACTCCCTACAGAAGGGTGCAGCTAGGCAAGTCAGGCTCTGCTTCCAGGGGACTGTGGGCCGGACAAGAGGAAATGTGATGGGCTTTGTTGTGTCAGAAACGTTGTTCATCTCAATGACCTTAAGGGTCTTTTCTAAGATAAATGGTTCTGATTCTGTGTTGAGGTAACCACAAAGACTTCTGTATGGATTTGGGTTACAAAGAGATCTCCTGAATGTGTTTCAACTGTTTCATTTTACAAAGACATGCACACTTTCCCTGAAGTCCCAGACACTCCTTAGAAAATTGTCTCTGGGAGTTCTGGACATGTTCAGGTCATTTCCTACCAAGCAGATGTGAAGATTATAACCTTTGCAGCAAAATGGATATTTTACCAGTGAGCACTATCACTGGCCAATATTCCAACTGGACAGTCATTTGCCTTGTCTATGTGAAACACTGGTTTCTTCAAATATAAAGAAACATAAGTGAGCTTCAAAATTAAAATTGTTTTCCTTGGTTTTTTGTGATTTTTTTTTTTTTTGATTCCTGCTTGCTTTCTGAAATCTTAGGCAGGTGACCAGATTTTTGTTTCCCAGTTCACTGAAGTAGTCTTCTTGATACAAGGGACACGGCAGGTGATTAACTGGTTAAGACGCTTCCAGCTTCTCAGCTGAAGCAAACTGCCATTTTCCTCTGCTCTCCTTCTGCTGTAACCATCCGTTATGAGGTGTACATTGCATTGCTTACACTCAGTTAATATCTTCCTTATCACTCCTGGATGGGAATTCAAAGAATTAATTTTCCATGCTGTGGGTACCTTTAGATTCATGGGAGAGAGTCTAGAATTTTAAAACATCATGTCGAACATAAAGTTAGAGGCTATCTATGGGTCATATTCTACCATGGCCGATAGATACAGTTTGGATGACATAATCTTCTGCTCAAAAGTGAATCAATGCAGAAAATGGCCCAGTTTTCCTTTAGAATAATAGATGACTCATCCAAAGCATTCACATCTATGAGCTGATGTCTAGCCATGTTTTAGAACCTAAGCATGAAACCACAAGTACAATCAGAATGTAGCAGAGCTGTCCATGCTTTGTGGGCCTGGTGACCAATTCTCCAGGATCCATTGTAGGTCCAAACTTTAGGCTCACTGGCACAAGTGTTTCTGACTTCAGTACAAGAAGTCAGATAAAGAAAGCCTTGCAGGAAAATAAGACAACTATGAACTGAATAATTGAAGATTTTGTCTGTGAGTGTTTGAGATAAGGAGTGCAATAAAATTTGTCTGAATGTATTAAGTAGTCTTGCTGCAGTATATGCTTAATCATATATTTACCAATGTTTGCAAACAAAATCAGTAATTACACAGTTAAATGAAACCAGCACATGTCTGGCTATGCCATCATTTATAAGTAAAAAAAAAAAAAAAAAAAAAAAAAATCTTAGAGTTTTAGATTCAACTGAAGTGCAATAAGAAAAAGGAGGCAAGAGAGGAATTCTGTGAATATCATATCAGCGAAGCAGTCAGATAATCTGGGTTGTTGATTGATAAAATATTTCTAATACATTTTATATTAGCCATGCAAATTTTCTGTTAAATGAATTTTAATCTTGACAGGTGTAGGATAGTCTTATTTTCCTTGATGTTGAAATGGTGAAAAGCAAAATGTATATCTTTTTTTTTAAGAATCCAGTAGAAAGTCCTTTAATGCAGTAGCCATAAGACCCAAAAGATAAATATGAGACTGTTGAGTGTAGATCATCTACAGGAAAACTGGAAATTATGGAATCATTTGAAAAAAAAGAAAGATAGAAGGAGGAGCATAGTTGTAAACCCTTCTAGGTGAGCTTTACTAGGTGACAGGCAACTCTTCTTTTTGAATGCACACATGCCCAATGAAAACTTTTGTTAAATTAAAAAAGATTGACTCCAGTGGGAAACAGATTTGAGTTTTCAAGGTACAAAACCTGCTTCAAATAAACACTCATCCTGTTTTGTCCCTCCCTGTTGAACTTCTCCTCTAGGAGAATGTTCATTTGTGTTACAAGAAAACAAAGGAAAAAAAAACCTCCAGCCACACTTTTATTTTCACACTTGTGTGGAACAGAGTGTTTTTTCTCTTCCCACATAGGAGAATGACCAAGGACTGATTGACATCTTTAGCAGAATGCCAGCTTTTCAGCATCAGACTTGAAGATGTTCCTCTACTCCTCAGAGCCCCTGCCCTGGAGGCATTTGACTGTCCTGTTTATTTGATTGTGGTCAGATAGGAAGACTGAGCTTTGATAGACAGCTGTTCTCCTGCTAGACACTAATAGATTTGATCTGTTTTGTTTGCCTGTGGGGTTTTTTGTTTGTTGGTTAGATTTTTTTTTGTTTTGTTTTTTTTGTGTTTTTTTTTTGTTTAATCTTTTTGTTGTTGTTGTTGTTATGGGCTCAATTTTCCGTATTATATTTTGAAATGTTTATTATATTATAGAGGACTGCTAAGTGCTTGGAAAATTCTGGTACTCATGAGCTGGGAAAGGGCATTTCAATTTTTCATTGAATTTTATAAGTTGAAAGGTGAAATTTTGGAATTCAGTTGAGATATACACATCTTTCCATGGTGTCAGCAAGCAGAACTTGACATGAGATTATTTGATTCTTAAACATTTTATTTGATTCTTAAACATTTTATTTGATTCTTAAACATTTCTAGCAATGTGTGACAATCTGAACTCCCATTCTCTATATTTTTCTTTTTTAGTAGAATTGATGTGATTCCAGTGGCACTGAGGATGTTTATCTCAATTAGAAGATAGCTTCCTCCTTTATCTGCTATTCTCAGTGCCTTGTTGTGAGACAAGAACCTTTGTAAGACTTGATGGTGTTTGCATGGAGACATGCAGAAAGATGGACTCCATTTAATTTCATTCCAGTTCTGAAAAGAATTGACTGAGGGGAAGCCACTGAAGACTCCAGGAGAGAACTAATACGGACACTAATACCTTTAGTTTCTTTGTATCAAAAATTAACTTCTGGGTTTTTTGTAGTAAGCGACTATATATGTGGATAACATGAAAATTTTATTATAATAATGAAAAGCTAATTCTACAGATTCAGTAAGTTAAGTTCTAGTCCAGCTTCCGGGGACCTTGATTTTCATTTTGAACCCCACTGTGTGGTGACACGGATGCATCAGAGGAAAGCCTTTGAGAATCATAGACTGAGATAAGGTGTAACCATCTACTTTTCTCTGTGCTGCTTCATCAGCCCAGAGATTTCTCATCTCTGATCTGCTTTCTCTTTTTTCTTTTTTTTCCTTTTTTTTTTAACCATTTATTAATAATTTGGACCAGTAAGGGAATGTGAATAGTCTGAAGTGACATTACAATCACGAACTATTATTTTCAAAATGTAGGACTGCTTCTCCTCTTAGGCTTGAATAAATCAATTTTAACCTTTCTGCAAAGTTGAGAGAGCTACAGGTGTGACAGTGTAAGAAGGGCACAGAGCAGTGCTTATGCCAAGATGATGCCTTATCCCCCACAGACCTGCTCTTGATGTCATTGCTTGCCAGCTGTTGACTTGCTAACCAAGGCAAAATATCCTTCTTAATTCCTATTTGGTTTTTCACTGCAATTACCAACGTAAGCAGGGCAATTTGTTTTTTATCTTTTGTTGCTGATTATCAGCATCATTGCAGTGCCTTTCCCATGAGTTCCCAAAGATGTAAGTTGAGAGTGCATTTAAGCATGGCCCTAGGAAAGAGATGACACTGGAATGCACTCTTTGAATATTAGCTCTAAAGACTTCATTTTCCTTTCTTACCTCAGCCACAGTAAAAGCGTAATAAAATGAAGGAAAGAGTCTGTTTCACACTCTTCCACATCTTTGCAGCTCTTTCACTGTCTCTTTCCTGCCCGCCTGACATTTGGGGAGCAGAGTAGCAAAATCCCATTTATTTCTGCATGGGTAAGGAATATTATTTACACTCTGTCTCAAGGGAGTTGTTCAAGTCACTGCATAAGGCATAGCGTGCATAGATGAATCCTGAATTGCCCATCACTTTCAAATAATATGAGGATGATCTATAAAAGTGCATATAAATCAAACGATGGAAATTCCCCAGGCTCCTTACTCCATGGGCCAGTCCTTGTAGTACAACAAAATTCCTGTGTCAAATATATCTGTCTCTAAGGTACAGTTGAAACTTTAAAGCATTAACATTCTAGTGGAATATGAGGGGACAGACATGAGTACAGCCAGGTAAACCTCTGAAATAAGATTTTTTTTCTGAAATAAAATGGATCATGGATAATATATGGAGGAGGGGAAGCTCAGGTCATTTCTTCAGACAACATTTTTTCTTCTTTTGTCTGGTGAAATGTATTTATTTACACACAAAAAATCATTTTTTTAATAGGACTGAGAAAAGCCTCCTGGCACACTGAGACCCATCACTTTTTTTTATTAATTTCACTGCAAAAGGTCAAAAACATATCTATTAAGTATATTTATACAGGAAAGTGCTAGACACACTCGATTGCATAATGAGATTGACATCCGTGTCTTGTAAGATAATGATCTTGAGACACAGTCTTGGTGTAGCTCTGATCAAGTTAATAGAATTGACTTTGGACCCTTTTCTTTCTCCCAAGCTCTTAACCCAAAATGAATTGGGTTAATCTTTCAATAAGCTGTCTTAATTTTGGATGCTTTATTTGAGACTGTGAGCTTTGGTATCTGAGTTTCCTTTTGTTTCCCTGGTAAAAGGGATTGTTTTGACTTGTGCTTTGCTGAAATGTACCTGTAATTTTTAAACTTTTTTTTAAAAGCAGGTTATTTTTTGTGACATAAGAAGATACTAGGCAAGAAAAACAATGCAACTGTAAGAAAGGAAAGGTCTTTGTTCAACTCTGAAATAAAATAAATAAAATAATTCAAAGGAAGGATTGTTTACCTGAAGGTTTTCCTCACCATTGGGCAGAATACAAGATAACTCTATCTACAATGATGAATAAACTCAAAGATATCTTAATTGTTATTTTATGGACAATAAAATGCTCTATTATTCTATTTTAGTCTAATCTAGTATATTATTCTGATGTCCATCAGAATTGGTACCCCAAACTCCAGTTCTACAAATGGTACCAACCTTTTGTTTAAAACCTTTGCCATGTGTTGGCACCTCAGGGTTTGTGCTCTCCTCCCACCAGCAACCAGGCATTTTACCCTATAGGAGACACTTAAATAATTTGTGACTCCTAGATCACCTAACTTAGGAAGACTGACTATAATGTATTTTCAGTATTTATTACAATTACAGAAATACTCAGATTTTAAAATCTCTGAAAATATAATGGAAATTCAGTCCTTAACTGGCTTCAAAATGCTAACTTTATACACGGGGAAGAAAACTAAACCAAACCAAAAAACACAACACTTTTTTATCTATTAAATATGCAATGTTCCTTTTAGGCCTGGAGCTTTGTGTGTTTCTATACTAAGGTTGAAAAAATAAGCCAAATTTAGCAAAGAGCTGCAAATTTAATCTTATTTAATCATTAATCTGGACTTGCTCTGTAGACAACAGAGGGAATATAACATGTTCACAGAGTTATATATCTCAGGCTAAAAGAGAGTGGATTATCTTGTGGAGGTGTTGATTTCTCTCCACCAAATGAACTTAGACGGTATCTCATTGTTTGCTTAAGATGAGTCAAAATTGTTTTAGAAGTTAAATTGCTGCGAACATAATTTCAAGACAAAGTGTTTAAAAAGTAGAAGTAAGACAAACACCCCAAGATTTAAATGTTGCAGCAAACTTTCTTGGTGATTTGCACTCCTACATCCCCAGTCTCTCTGAAAGCCCCACTATTCACATTCAGCTGGGTATCCAAATCTACATACACAGAGGTTGAAGTTAATTTCTAGGAATTTAAGAGCTCACTTTCACTGGGATTTAAGGGCATAACTGTGAGTGACCTCCCTAGATTTTGCTTTCATGGTATTGTGAGTGCTTCAGAGAAGCAAGCCAAGTACCAGATTTTGGATGCTAGATCCTAACTTTGGCCTCTTGGAATAACCTATGTAGTGCTGCAGAACTGCAGCTGGGACACAGGGCTGGGCTTAAGGAGGTTCTTAGTTAATCCTCTGTAGATGCAATCATGCTCTGGATTTATCCAGAGATAAAAGCTTCCAAAGATCTCTGGTAAATTCCATTAAGACCTCCATATTGCTGTTAGATGCCAAAGGACTGTGCAAATGCACATCATCTGAGAGTTCACTCCTAAGTCAGAGGCTTGTAAGTGCAAAGAAAGACTCTAAAAGGTTATTTTCATAAAACAAAGGAAGCGAGTTAAATGTTTTCTGCACATAATTGAAAAATTGTCTCAGCAATAAAAGATACAGAACAGGGGGAGCAATGGCATGTAAACAACCAATCAACTTGAGACCTGCTCTATCGTTGCCCAACAATAATACCTGCACTGTTAAATCTCTCTCTCAGATGCTTTATTTTCCTTTACAGCACTGTACTGTATTTTGCCTTCCATATCTGGCACTGAAAGCACATTCTTCTTTTCTTTCTGATAAAATGATGGAGTTTACTGGGTTTCGCACTAGTACAGAAAGAAATAAAAGAGCAACACCACTTAAGTGGGAAGGATTTTGCAGTACCAGGAAATTCATCTGGATCTGTAAACACCAGTTAATAAATACTGCAGTATAAACTGAGATATATGACCAAGACTGCAGTGGTTTATGTAATAATAAAAGATAGATAGATGATAGATAGATAGATAGATAGATAGATAGATAGATAGATAGATAGATAGATAGATAGATAG
>VZUI01039491.1:0-47820 GCA_013401135.1 Cettia cetti
ATGGATGGATGGATGGATGGATGGATGGATGGATGGATGGATGGATGGATGGATGGATGGATGGATGGATGGATGGCTGACTATTCAAATTGTCCCTGTGTAAGACAGAGGATTGGTGGCTGACCTTTCCAGAACATTTCTGGCATGATTAGGCCAAAATCACCAAAACTGTGACATCTTTGCTCACATCAAGCAGAATATTTATGCAGGGGTTTAAACAGTGCTCAGAATGAGTAAGGATGCCAAACTGCCCCTTGATGCTTTCCATGATTCAGCCCTGGCTGCTCCCCGAGATACAAGGCGGGACTGGTAACCACCCAAAATCCAAGCAGCCTCTCACAGGCCTAAGTGCCATGAAATCATAGAACACATTACACTGCACAGCCTCTAAATAAGCCTGTGGCCAGCTTCTTCCTCAAATACACTCACTCTTTCATTAGCCTAAGCTAAATGGTGCCCACAGAATGGAGTCAGACCTCCACGGACCAGCGCTCAGGAGGACGATGTTCTCAGTGCACTGGATTACAGACTGGGAGGAAATTTTTCATTCCCTGGAAGTGGGCAGAGAATCAATAGCTCATTTTTCATGTTATGGTTATTATGCCCAGTGCTTCACGGGCATTGTGTCATATACAGCCTCTATAGCAACGGCTCAGATTCTTCACTCCTGTTTGCTCTGTCAGTGGCAATAATTGCAAAAAATCCCCAGGGCTCAGGAGTGTTTAGCTCCAACTGGGAAATACAATAGTGGACCCAGTAAAAGTAAAGTAATAAAGAAAGGCCACACAAATATGAAAACAACTGCAGCATGACACCTTTCCAGCTCCATTAGAGTGATTGCCCCAGTGGCAACCCAGCTCCTCAAAAGAAGTGTGTGGTAAATGGTTGGGGTTTTATTGAAAGTATCTTTCACCATTCTACAAAAATTGCTTCTGAGCACTGTAGCAACATCACAGCACTGCACACACTGCTTGTAGACATCCCCTGCATTCCTTGAGCAGCAGGAGGGCTGGGAAGCTGATGATAACTTGGAGCATGACTTTCCCCTCCCAGGCTCACCTTCAGACCAGGGCAGGGCAACCTCACCTCTTTACTCAACTTTAATCAACCTGTGAGTGCAAAATGGGCATGGCATGAGTATAGAGCTGGGAGTTGAGGGAGGGAACAAATACTGTCTGGTGAAACACACCAAGTTATGAATTCCCCAAACCACAGCACATAACTGAACATACTTTTGGTTTTGGCTGGCAAAAGAGCCTGAGACCTGGCAGCCAAGAGAAACATTAAGACAGCAACAGCAGAAACAAAAGCAAGCAGTCTGCTAAACACCCCTGCAAAGGGCTTGTCTTTCAGGTAAGTGAAACAGGGCCATGAGTATAAAATGGCTCCTTGGTAGCAAAGACTTCCAAATGAGTTTAAGAATTGTAGCATTTTTTTGGGCTGGAAGGGACCATTAAAGGTTACCCAGTCCAACCCCCTGCAATGATCAGAGACATTTTCTACTAGATCAGGTTGTTCACAGTCCCATCCAACCTGATCTTGAATTTGTCCAGGGACGGAGCATCCACCACCTCTCTGGGCAAGCTGTGAAAAATCCCAAAAGCTTGTGGGCCAAGGGCTGATTCTCAAGAGTACAGATCAGGGGCTGGACCTGCGGCTCCCCAAGCACAGGAGGAGCAGGATTGAGGTTGCAACAATGAATCATCAGTAAGTAAAACCACCCTGTCTCACAATGATCCAGCTCACATGCCCCATCACAGGTGAGCACTCCAGTGCTTGGTGAATTCTGCTTCCAAGTGATAGGATGAGCCAAGATGGAAGGATCAAAAAGCAACGTTGCTCTGAACACTTGGCTGCCACAAGCCAGTCACCTCTGTGGTAACTTCCCTGACACCTCCTGCTTAAAGCATCAAAAGGCAGAAGAATCATGAGGCCCTGCTTTCATGGGATGTATTTGTACTGAAAATGGACATCGAGTGAGCTTCTGCCCTTGTGCTCCATGGGAGGTTTCTGTCCCCACTGAGCCCCCTCAGGACACCCATGTCAGGCTGTGACAGCTGTACCACCCCAGTCACAGCCCCAGCCTGCTCTGCCCCTGCAGCAGGTCCCTCCTGGCCCTTCCCTCCCTTCAGTGGAGAAGTGAAAAAAACAATCAGAATGAAGAAGGTGTTGAAGAAAAACCCCGCCCCCTCCTGGCTTTCTTCCCGTTCCACTGACGGTCAATTCCTGCTTTTTATTCAGTGTAGACTTGGGGATGTACTGAGGAGAATCCTTTTTCAAGAGCTGCCCTGTAGAGCCAGGATACACTGCCACTGTTACCCCTCTACCTTCCATTCCTAACCTCTGTAAAAGTTCCTTTGACAGCTTGTGTAGCAAATAGAAGTCATTTGCTACACCTTCAATTCACAACTACGAAACTCCAAAATTTCTTATCTCTGCAAAACATACATATTCATATATATATCATAAGAATATAACATTCATATTCTTATATATATCCTTAAGTATAAAGAAATCAAGAATACTTTATTTTCATCCAGATATACAGTAGGAAGGTTGAAGTTAGACCTAACAAACCTTTGCAGCCTAAATGAAAGTTGCCTGGTTGTATTTACAGGAATGTAGAAAACATTTTCATCAAATTCCTTATAAACAAGAAATGAAAAGCACTGATGATTGAACAGCAGAAAAAGAATGAGAAAGCTGGTTAGACTCTCATTTTCTCCTGACTACACAAGCAAATGATCTATCAATAAAACTAAAAGATAAAAATTGATAAGATGAAGCACACACAGACTCTAATTCAATTAACCTGCAGAAATCCCTGCCAAGAGTTCCAAACCAGGGCTGATTTTCATGTGTATTAATACAGTTTTCACCATATCACTCACTAGATTTGAAATGTCAGAATAATTTATAGCACCAGAGAGCAACCTGATGGTTTTTTCTGATCAAAAACCTGCAGCAATGTTCCACCACTGTTTACATTATTTACAATTGCTGATACACGTTTGTCTTCTGGTACAAATATTTAGTTTTGGCCACTCCTGCAGCAACACCAATTTAGTCCCAAAAAGATGTTCTACTATTTGTTTTATGCAGTATCCTTAAAAGGGCTATCTATGCATATAAATAAAGGGTATTTGATGAAGGTTTTGCTGGCTCAGGAGTGGCCAGTTTTACCATCATCCTGTGATGTAAAATGTGTTCAACCCAGGTTGTGTTGGGCACTGTATTTCCAGGCAGTGAAAGGGGCTGGAATGCCAAATTTCATTAGTTCTCTTCATCCAGCAACTGCTTTAAAAGGATTTAGCACGAGAAGCAGAGCACAAAGCTATCAGAAAAACACTGCACAAGTGAATAGAAATTGAAGACATTAAATGAGTTCCTTGTGAAATACTGCAATCACTTATTTAAGCAATAAAGAGGTGGTTTGTTAAATAATAGACTAGAACAAGTCCAATAAAATAAAAACTGTCAAAGTACCCTTTTCAAAGTTGCTACATAATCTTCCAATTTTGCTTTCATTAGTAAACAGTAACAGATGATCAGATTCTATCGTCATCTTGTCTGGACAATATCTTAGCAGCATTGAATACATTACAAAATGAAAGAATACCAGAAGAAGAAAATTTAATGTAATTACCACTTTCTGAAAATAGATTGTGCATAAGATTCACTTAATATAGCTCAAATAAAGTGAGAAAGAAATCAGGGATGGAGAAACTGTTTCCTATTTAAGACCAGATACAAACAGCTTGTCCTAACCATCTCTTCAGCACCTACTTCCCATCCCTGTGTGTTGGACCAAATGAGCAAAAATATTTGTGCCAAAAGCAGCAGCAAGTTACTGCCTGACCAGGAGCCTCAGCCTCAAGCAGCCCAAGGATGCTCTGGCTTCACTGTCTGCAGACCTTAAGTCAGATGAATCCTCTCCCACAAACACTTTTTTCTTCACAAAAAGAGAATGAAAGGACAGAAAGTGAGAAATTTGTGGTAAATTGTGTCCCAGTGAGCAGCAGCTCTGCCCTTGCGCAATGCCCTCCCGTGTTCACACAGAGAATATGTTTTCCTGCAAGCAGGAGAATAAAAAATGCTCAATTTCCCTGAAAAGCTACTGATTACTGTCCCATGTCCTGTCCCTGGCTCCCACCCAGTCTCCTGTGACCCCCATCAAGGGTACAAGAAACCATCTCTGTCCCACTGAGATCTTCACCTGTGCCAACTTGTAGAACATAATTACTTTTTGTGATTTCTGTCCTGTTTCAAATACTGTGGTAATCAATCACTAACTTGAAAAATTACTGGGGACGGGCATACAGACAGCACTGCAGATACTAATTTCCTTAGGAAATAAAGCTAAAAAACAGCTTCCTGCCTGTATTGCCAGATAGAAATCCCCCTTCCTTAACCCCATATGTCTCTAGCTCTACCTACAGCAATCCTAACTTACAGCCAAGCTAAAGAAACAAGGCACAGCCTTAGTTACATCAATCATTAACACAAGAGCAGCTGATAACGAAAGTGCACAATGTCCATGTATCTGTTTATCATTAGAACTGCAAATATCCTTTGGCCTTTTTATTCAATTCTCAACCAGCAGAGAAAAAAGGCCCAGTCTTTAGGGAAGAAATACATTGGGGCCTTTCTCAAAGCCCTTTACCCCTGACTACACAGACTGGTTTTTGTCCTTTTCTCAACTAGTCTTCACCTGTTGGGCCCAAACTGAAAGGCAGAAGGGAAAGAAATGAACCATCACCTGGGTCACCATATCTGCTCAGGGAACTGATATTAGAGTCTGCTTTCATTTAGTTGACATTGAAAAGGTGCTCCATTCTAGAAAAATCAGCATGACATCCACTGGCAGAGGCTAAACCTAGAGGAATTAGAGTGAGAAATTAAAGATGAATCATAGGGATGGCTGACTTTTAAAGGACATGGAAAATTCAAAGCAAAATATGGTATTTGTCTGAAAATCCTGTGGCCCACCAACCTGAATTTAGTGGGTCTAGTGCAGAAAGGAAGAAGTTAAGTAGTAGCATCTGTGATATTTAGGAACAGAATGACCACAGCAATTCTCCTTCAGACCCAGTCACCAGATCTGAGAAAAGGAGGGAGAGAAGAGAAGCAGGATGTCTTAAAGGAGAAAGCTATGCTGATCAAGAACCCTGGTACCAGGTTTTTTCAAAGAGATTTTACACACAGTTTGTAATTCCAATATTTCCTTGATGTTTCTTGAGCAGGAGATGAGCAATTCCCAGCCTCCTTGTGCCTCAGTGTGTGATGCCCATGGCACTGTAGAGCACCCAGTGACACAGCAGTGTCACCCAGTGACACAGCAGAACTCTGAAATCCTGCATTTGGGGCAGAGCTGTGCCACTGGTGTGCTGGGCAAGCTGGTGGCTCACTATGAGCTTTGTTTTTACCCCTTGACAAGTGTGAAGGATGCCCTTGGGGGCTTTCAGTTTACTGCTTCAAGGTCTACTGCTGAACAATATTTCAGTAAAGTGATGTTACTGTTAACTCAGGAAACTTTTTCAGGGGTTAATTGTAAATCTTTAGTACAAAAGATAAGACTGTAATTTTTTCCTAAAATAATAGGCTCACGCTATGGTAGGTATCTGCTTTGGAAATTAAACACCTTACTCAAAGTGAAGGCAAAACTCTTTGAAAAGAGAACAAAAAGCTTACTTTTTTTTTTTTTTTTTTTTGACTGCTATATTCTTTCAGTGCTTTTCTTTTCCTCCTCTGCTGAAATTCAGAATTAAAACAAAATTCTAAATGATGTATCTCCAGTTTTATCAATGGACACCTTTGATTTTTGTTTGAAAGGTTGCTTACTTGCTACCCCCCCCCCCCCCCCCCATCTGAAAAGAATATAAAAGATTTCTGCTGCATTGATAATCTACATGTCAATTGTTAAGAATAAATTTCAGGAAAGGTTAGATGACACATAACTTACTGGGAACCACTCTGTAGGATTGCAGGCAAGGTTACAGTAATGTCCTTTCAACAGGATAAATAACATATCCATTCACTACGAGCCAACCCTGTCATGTTACCTCATTTTAATCAGCCCTTTTATGATACAATATTCATGTGGAAATTGGGCTAAAAATACCCCCTGCCAAGGTGACTGAAGAAATAAAACTGAGAACTTTATTTTGCATATTCTAAGATAAGGTTTTGTCCAGAAATAATGTGGCAGATTAATTGAGTTTCATGTGGGGAAGAGAGGGAACGAAAACAAGAGGAGGGAAGGAGGAGACGGGCCAGCAG
Source organism: Cettia cetti (assembly GCA_013401135.1). Classification (NCBI taxonomy): domain Eukaryota; kingdom Metazoa; phylum Chordata; class Aves; order Passeriformes; family Sylviidae; genus Cettia; species Cettia cetti. The sequence continues at coordinate 6,280 of VZUI01039491.1, forward strand.
CTATTGCCTGTCCATCAATGATTAACCAGCCCAGGCTAAAGCTAACACCATCTCCTTGCACTCCTCAGAAGCAGCCATTCAGCACCTGTGATTGCATTAAAACAATAAAAATTAAAAAGCCAAATGCTGGGCTTGCAAGCTGGACCGTGAACACTCAGCAGCCTCCACAGAAACAGAGGTGGCCAAGTCAGCCCTTGAGCTGGCCCCAGGAGGGTTGGTGGACAGACCTGGCACACATGTGCTTTCCCAGGAGAGGAAAATATTGCTCATGGGGATGTGCAAGGGGAGGAGGATTTCCTCCAGCTGTAATCCCCATTGCACAGCAAAAGTCAGCTGCATAGGGAATCATTAAGAAGGAGAAAAATGTCTTGGTCTATTTAAGATGTTTATAAAGGAAAGGGAGAAGCACTGACTTTGTGTATGAAAGCCACGCACAGCTATGGCATTATGTGGTCTCAGAGCTATTCCCCCAGTGGGTCTCATTCTATTCTTGCTTGGTTTACAAATCAAAACAAGATATTTCATGTTGTTCAGCCTGCAAGCCCAGCCTGGTGCACTGAAAGATCAGCCAGTGACCTTTACCCACCAGTATTCCATCCTCATCCCTGCGCCGAGGAGTCCAGAGACACAACCAAGCTCTGCTTGATCCTTCACTCTCATATTGGCTGTGCCACACTGACAGTAAAGAAATTTGTATCTGTCAGGTTATTAAATTGATCTAAGTAAAAAGAATCACAGGGGACTGAGGCTGTGATGAGGTAGTTCTCTCCACAGCCACAGGCTGAAAACCTCCTCCCCCTTTCTCCCCAAATCCTTCAACTAAGCACACGCAACCTTCTGTCAATCAAAATCATCTGAGGCTCAGTGTGTTCATCTTCCACAAGCATAAGGACACATCAATATAATGCAGGCCAAGACCAGTCCTGGCAGTTCCATATCAGTGGTTCTGTGAAGCTTTAAGCTGGTTTTTGAAAGGGCACTTTGTCAAGAATAACTGCAGCACTACTTTCAACTTTTTGCAGTTGAACTGAAAGAGATGAGAAGTAATAGTAATAGTAAACCAATTAGAACAAAATTGACACATTGCATAAACAAAGTTACAAGACAATCCTTTTCTGCTTTTATATGTAATAATTCCACTCTACTATATAATACTATTGCCATAACACTCAGCAAAGAAAATTCTCATTCAAATAGCCCCCATCTGACATTAAGAATTGGACTTTCTAATTTCAAGTGAAAAAGAAGAGCCTTTGTTTCCTTTGGTTATCTTCCTTTTGCTTGCATAGAAAGAAACTGAGCATAACCAGAGTGGTGCTTCTGAGCATGAACTTTTCCAAGTGTTCCAAGGGATCTTTCTCAGGGGTCAGTACCACAGCTGATATAATTTCCCATCTACACTTGACTGATCAGATGTAATGAGCTCTCAGCAAGTTTGCAGATGACCCCAAACTGGGGAGGAAACTGGGGAGGAAGAGCTGTCAAGGTGCTGGAGGATTTTGCTGTTCAAAGGCACATCCAGAAGCTGGCAGAATGGGCTGCCAGAAACTGCAGTTGGGAAGGAACAATCTCAGGACAGGTGTCCAGGGAGCTGAACACATTGGATTGCTGCCCTGAGAGCCCAGTCTGCAAGCCCTCTACTCAGCTGCTTCACCTGGGATTCAGTGCCCAGTTTTGGAATGCCCCCAGTACAAGAGAGATATTGACAAAGTGGAATTAACTCATGTGGCCGGGGGCTGGAGCACACAATGGATGTGGAAAAACTCAACAAACTTGGAGAGGAGGCTCAGGAGCTTCTCACCATCAATGTCCTGACAATAAGGGGAGCTTACACAGAAGACAGGGTAAGATCTACTCAGAGGTGCAGAGAAGGAAAGGGGCAATGGTTAGAAGTTTTAATGGAGGAAATCTGGATCAGAGATATGGGAAAAAAAAAATAAAATGCACACCAGCAGAAATCTCCCTATCCACAGAGATTTGCTAAACCTGCTGGTGCTATCCAAGCAATGTGACCTAACCTTGGAGGTTAGAGCTCCTTTGAGCAGTTGGCTTCCAGAAGGCCCTTCCAAACAAAAGTTTTATATGATGCTCAATACCTACATCTCCATTCTTGCATTTCTATTTTTTTTATGATGGCTACTGCAGGAAAAGGCAGGCAAGGGAGTCAGGGTTCCACATCTGTTTTTCAAGAAGAGGGAAGTAAGAGTACAACTTAGACTTGGCACAACTTATCCACATCTTTAAGGACTCCATAAATGAAGAGACAGAAAGAAAGCCAAAACCTACTGCTCATTTGAGATGATGTGACCTCCCTGTTTCTTCTGGCGTTAAGAGAAAGAGCACCTTCAACTTCCATGCCACCAGGGGATCTCAGTCTGACCAAAAGCAGCTGATCTGTCATGACTCAGTTCCCAGTTTTACCTCTAAGGGAATGAAGAAATAAAATCCAGAGGGCAATAGCAAGCACAGAGACAATTATTTTGTTCTTCACAACAGCAGCTGTGTCTCTATTTCTTTGTGTCATGCTTAGATCATTTTGAAAACCAGCACCCCTGCTATGCACCCTGCTGCACACGGGGAGCTCATCGTGCAGCAGCACAACTTCAGCAGCCAGTGTCAGAAAATCACTCCTGCTTTTCAAGTTTAAAAATTAGAGATCAAAGAACAGGTGTTTTCTAGGTCATGGTGTCAGATTCCAGAACTCACAGTTAACAACAGGCTTTTTGAAGAACAGCACAAAGACACAAACCTGTACAGTGGTTTCATCTGGTTAGTCCAGAGAATAATTTCACTATAGGCTGGGCTGGGGAAAAACAGTTCTAACTGTGCCAAAAACTTCCTATCTTGTACTTTTAATTGTAAGTAATTAAGCATCTGCACATTTTGTTAAGTCAACAACATTTTGACAAAAGGGACAGATTTACCTAAGAGCAATAGAGCATGAAAGAAAAAATGTTCTTGGGATAGTATTCTACTTTAGAATTTTGCCTCAATAACACTTGTGTTTCAATGACCTCAACAAAGGTTTAACAGAGAATTTACAGCTAGCAAAATTATAAAAAAAATCCTGATTTTAGTCTATATGGAGTTAGATTAATTTCATTAAAATATTCAAGAGGAATGTGAAATCATTTTAGAAAGAGTCCCTGACAGAGCATGGGGAAGGACTGAGCTCTGGTGATTAGGACAGTAAAAAAAGAAAAACAGCTCATTGAGTATCTGTGCCCCTTCTCCTGTGACTACTGATTGAAACAGTAATCAGGTAGCAAAAGTAAAATTACTTTTTCTTAATAATAAAGTCACTCATATACTGGTAAAATGACGACTATTTTGTTCTGGGCTTTTAAGAAGTTTCCAGGGCATTAAAATGATGTATGAAATATAAACTCTTAGAGGGAAATTTTAAAAAATAAATAAATAAAATAAAACCCCAAGGAAGCAAAACAAAAAGAAACACCTACAGTTTTAGTGCCGTGCAGCATCCATCCCCAAAACTTGAAATTAAGGAAGCAGCAGCCAAATTAAGAGTTGGCCATTTCTTTGCAAAACTTTTCATGCCGGGATCTTGGATCATGTTTCATTTTTATGGAAGATGCGTCCTTAGCAAAGAGGCGTACCTAAACGTTTATAGGTTTTGATCCAAATTTAGCAACTTGAATTGCTGTATTCTATAAAGCACAATATATAGAGGCCTTCCACATGGGATCTCTAGTAAATAACTTCTAAAGAGGCAGCCTGGAAATAGTAGGAAGGAAACAAGCACAGCTTCTTCGTAATAACAGAGCACCCCAAGGAAAGTTATTTCTATTCAGGTAGCAGAAAGTTGAAAGAAAAAGGAAAAAATAAAAATGAAATGGAAAGTTTCTGGTTAATCTATCAGAACTCCTCTACTCACGAGTCAGAGGAATGTCATTGCTCTATTGACTAATCTGTTTGGAGCATCAAAACAGTTTGTTCCTGTTATGGATTTACTTTGTTAAGTGATTAATTAGTTGGAGTATTGCATTCCTCTCTTTTCCTCATGTTTTATCATTTTATTAAAGTATCCAGGGGAACAAAACTTCACAGAACCCCAGAATATCCTGAGTTTTAGTGACTCTGCACGAGGCACCCCAACAATCCCACCATGTTCCTGAGAATGTTATCCAAACACTCCTTGAGCTGTGTCAGGCTTGGTGCTGTGACCACTGCCCTGGGGAGCCTTCTCCAGTGCCCAATCACCCTCTGGGTGATATACAAGAACCTTTTTCTAATATCTAACATAAATTAAAACAAGGGAAACTCTTTTGATTTTTTATTTGTAGGAAGACATTTCTGATAACTCATTGTCCTATTATCTAAGTCAATTAGAAATTTGGGAAGAAAGACAACATGAACATTTTCAATTACTTCCTCTAAAACGTTGAGACTAGAGTTAGACATGCAGCTCTCAACAAATGATGCTGTAGCAACAATAATGCCTTTAAAATGCTTGGGTGAACTGAAGCAATTGAAAAAGGGCAAAAGCATGGTGCACTTCCTTCTCCTGTACACTATTTTCTTTCCTGTACTCATACATAAAGAAGTGTGATGACTTCCATTTAAACTGAAGGATTAATAACACCATGGAACAAATATTCATTACTCAGGAGTAAGGATCTTTGAAGACAAACCAGCCACCATCAATCTTAAAACTCTAGCTGACCCTAGTTACACACACAGACCTTGCCAGCACTCCTTTATTTCAGAGTTAGAAAGACTCATCCTCTTACTAATATGATCAGGCAGGAAAGTTTATATCAAAGCTATAAAAAGTAACGACATTTTAAGAAAACAGAGGCCTATTAATTTTTCCACAAGCTAAACCAGGCCTTTGAAGCACAACCTAAAATTAGATGCACTAGGTACAACTTTAATCCGTAGCACTCTGGGCCCCCTAAAACATACGCATAATATTAAGAAAAGTATCCCAAAAATTTAAAGCAGGGAAGTTGCTAGCCATGCAGAGGGAAAACTGGAAATGCTAGGTCCAAGAGAAAGAGGGAAAGAGGGTAAGAGAAGAAAACCTGTTACTCCTGAAATGAAACTTTAGAAAGCAATTTTTTTCTCCTCCCTATTTCCTGCAGCAATAGCTCTTCAAAGGCCATCTTCATGCTCTTTGGGTGACCTTTCTGCCGTTACATTTCACTGCCTGCCCTGAAGGATATCTTTTTAATATCTTGTTAAACGGGGAGGGAAACGTGCAACGAGCAAAACACTCTGAAATGGAGGCACTTCTGCTTCAGTAAATACTTTGAGGATATATAAAGTGCAAAAAAGGGTCTCTTATTTCCAAAGGCCAGAGATATTTATAGAGTGCTTTTTATCAGTGTGTAGGGAAAGTGGTTCCTATACAGTAAAAGAAAACTAAACAAGTGAGGGGTTTATTGACTGCTGTACATACTGTCAATGAGAATATGATTATTAATGCAACTAAATCCGCGATTTTAAAATAAACCAAAAGTGGCCAATCCCCTAAAGTCTTTGAACACAGCCTGACATTTAATTAGGGATTACAGAATGCGGGAGGAGAGACTCCCTGATCAAGCATTAAATAAGATGTCCAGTTGGGAACATCTTTCAGTATCACTATGAAATAACACACCAATCCCATTCACCTATAATGAACGGAGAAACAACTTTTTGAAAAACTTATAGAAGATATTTTCTTTCTTAGCCTCATTTTTCCTGCAGTGAGAATTTGGTTAAGCTTTTGTCACCTAACAATGGTTCTCCCAGTTCCTTCCCTTCTGTGGGACACAGAAAACTTGAAAGTCTCTTTTGTCTAAAAATTTTGTGCTACATTTTCTGCAAAAGACACCAAATTACCTGTATTCAGATGGACTGCATTTCACATGTATCTTTTCTTTGGAAGAAAACTCTGGCTATGCTTAACAGGCAAGCAGAACACTGGTTACTATTTTAAGGGCATTTTAAGGGGACAGAAATCAGGCTTTGACATTAGAACACTGCTTGAGTCAGGAAGTTTATTTAAAAAATAAAATGTTGGGAGAAGCAACAATGCAAAACCCCAAGGTCTTTAACAGAAAAGATTTCTAACTCTCCACTTTCATCTTTTCTGATCTGTTCAGCAGCAGCAACTGCCTTGTGCGGTCCCTTCCGCTCAAGTGGGCTTGACAGGAAGGCTGTCAAGTTAAAAATTACTTTTTTTAAAAGATAACTTTAAAAATAATTCATTCCCACAAATCATTGGGACAGTCAGGGAAGAGAAGCAGAAAAGCAAAGAGGGAGAATTTACCACCCTCTGCACTCATAAAATGGATATTTAGAAACAGCAGGACAGTAAATTTCTCCAATTTCTCCACTTTGGAGTCTGGGGACACCAAGCCCATGAAGCAAACCAGAGTTATGAAGCCCAAGACCTCTGCAATTCCCCTCCAGCACAGCATTTCTGGCAATGTGGCCCCTCTAATCCAAGGCACAGCTCAGCCTAAACCCAATGCAGTGCCCCAGGCAGTTCCCAGCCAATTTGCTGATACAAACCTGTGTTTCTCTGGAAAGTGCCCAAGAGGTGGCTGAGGTGAGGCAGTGCTGCTAGAAAAAGCACATTCTCCTCTTGCTCATGCTGCTACACACCTGGTGATCATTCAGTGATCAGCCTTGACTCCCTAGATCTTACTGGAAAGCTTTTGGGCTTAAAACAATGCTTTATTTCCCTTTTTTAGATATGTCTATCAAGTAAAGCTTTATATTCCACCTAATGCCTTCATTCACTTGGACATTATCAATTTAAGCTGCAGCTCTCAACCTTTTGACCAGACTGTAAAATAAACTTGTAAAAGATTATTTCACTCTCCTCTAAATCAGCACTGGAATAAGAGGTAGAAGAATGCAGTTTCTGACAGGAACTGCACAGGACAGCTTATCAAGTAATTGAACAGAGATGAAGTGATAATCACTGAAAAAGTAATTTATTAAGTTATTCAATTATAATTACATTATTTATGAGTTTCTGCTCAAGTATTTATAAATACTGAGGATAGTTCATCACAAGACATTAAAATCCAGGAGATTTTAATTGTTTCCTTGAGCAAAATACCCATTCTATATATTTTAACATCTTTATGCTAGCATTGTCACTGAACCTATATATACTTTTGAAAATAAAAATATCTTCGGCTTTCAAATTACAGCTCTTCCCACCTACGTGATTTTATACTTTCAATAGTATAAATTACAACTTTCAATAGTCTGAACTTAGACTACAGATTTATTTTAGGGTTTTCAACATATGCTCTGACACACAATTAATTAAATCGACATTTTTTGCTATTATCCTTGTACTGATGTGCTGGCAAGTAAAAGCAAAACTTTTAGTACTTAGGAGAATATACTACTGGTATAAAGAGACATTTGCTTGGACTAAGAAATTATCTAATGTAAATTAAATGGCTTTTGAAGACTTAGAGAATTTATGTTTCTAGCAAAACATAAGGCTCAGGTTTGCTCTCTGGGACAGACCTGCTCTTTTACTAGATTTTACTGCTGTATTGTATTTTGATGGGAAAGTCATCCTGCACCCCAAAAATGAATTTACAGACCTAGAGTTTGGATTATATCTTGAATTATGTCATGGCTGATGGACAGAGGTGCTCTGCTCCAGAATCCTGGTTCCCCAAAACCTAAACCAGGGTCCTCTTGGACTGCACCATGGCTCCCTTGCATTTTGCATCCTGGCTACTAGAAATACAGACTACAACTCTATGACAATCCTGAGATTTTAAATTTTTATTGGTCAGAAAGCATTTCTAAAATCATTTGAAGATGCCATTTAAAGCTTAGACGTGCACAGAGATTGTCAGAGCAGAGCTGGGCATTTGGAGATTTTGTAGTGACAATACAATGACTTGGACCTTTAAATAACCAGATTACAATCACTGTCAAACAACTCCAGTATGAAAATGTTGAGATGTTTCCATGCAGTTCTGTGTGAAGTATCATAAAAACTATTTCACACACACCCCTCCAGCAGCACCTCAGCAGATGTTCAAGGGCCAGGTTGGATGGAGCTTTGAACAACCTGGTCTAGTAGAAGGTGTCCCTGCCCCTGGCAGGGGATTAGAATGAGATGAGCTTTTATGTCCCTTCCAACCCAAACCGTTCTGTGATTCTGTTAAAGGAAGCACAAAAAAGTGTTATTCCCTTACAATGCTACAGGACCATCAGAAACCACTCAAGGCATGTGTAGATGGAACATCTCCACAGTCCATATCTTTAAAGTCCCATCTGGACAGTTTATTTCACCTTCATTTTTAGTGCAGCATAAAACCCTGTAAAAAGCAATGCCCAGAATGGGGGCCCTGAGGAAGCAGCACAAACTGCCTGTGGCTAGAACGACTCATTGTTTAGACTATGGAGGGAGGACAGAAATGGAAAGCCATAAAAGTGATCCATGAGACTGAGTCTCAGGAAAACAACATGTTCCTACAGCAAATCAGGCTTTCATCACACAAGATGTATTTCACTATGTGCAAAGCCATTCTGAAAAAAAAATTGGCTATGCTATTGAGCAATCAAAGGGATGTTTTTTGGGTGTAGTTGCTCATTTCTGTTCATTGTACAGATAGTGGAAGCACAAAGCAGACCCAATCCCATTGTTAAGTGTCAGCTTTACTTTGGCAATTGTCCCCAGCTAACACTGACTGCCACACGAACACACCTCACCAGGCCATGAGGCCAGAAAAGTGAAACCAGAGATTTTTGAAATCCCCAACACATTAACAATCTCTCCTCTCCCCAAAGGACCAACCCTCTATCAGAAAAAGGAGTCCTAATATTACGGCAGACCTGAAGAAAGAAAAATTCTCACCTGTTTTTTCATTTGTGATAAAAACAGATTAACATTTGGTTGGTCAAGGGAAATGCAACACACTGGAGGATCTAGCTGTACATGCAAAATAAGCTCCTATCACTTACACTGAAAAATTTATCCTCCTTACCCCACCCAATGTGGTACCCACTATTTAAAAACAAAACAAGACAGTTTTAAATTCTTTCTAACTCGGGATACCCAAAAACTCCTTTAAATTACTGGAGTTCTGTCCAGAATGCCAAAATGAACAGAAGTTTGCAGAGCCCAGCTCAGAAATGAATAGGGAAGATTGCTGCAGTCCTCATTAACATGCTGCATTTCAGTTTGTGTCTTTCCCTTTGGGTAGTCACAGGCTACACTCACAGTCACATTTTCTTCTAACTTCATTAATTTTTGCTGCTATCAGTTTTTGATTACTTTCCTCTCAGACATGCTCTTAAAGCCTACCAATACAGTCACATTCTAGCAAAAGCAGACCAACATCAAAGAAGCCTGTGTTTATGCCATAAAGTCCACACAAACCAAAATTATCCCCTCAGTGACAGCACCAAATCATCACACAGGGAGACAGGAGTTTGTCAGGAGCACAAGATGTCACAGCAGGGTTTTAATTTACCCACTGGAAAATCCATTCTCAAGTGTTTACAGAAAAGTGGAAAGATAATAGATGTGAGACACTGGAGACAGATTGTATCATCTTTTCATGAAATTCATTCATATTCCAGTTCCTCCTTGCATTTAAACTAAACAGTCTTGCAAACCTTTGCTGTGACAGCTGTCCCTGTTCACAGCAGTAGTTTCATGGATGTCTCACCCAAGTGCCCGTGCCAGGCCGTATGTACTCAGAAGAAAGAGCAGATTATGTTCCTCTTTGTCATCTCCCTGTTCTCTTTACTGTCAACAGCTGGAGTCTCTTTTTTGATGTTTAGATGATAAATTCACTGTATCTTCTCTGCATGCCATGACTACTGCAATAAGTCTGGGAGCTGTACAATAACAGCAACACCAAAGAAAAACCCAAAATATTTTCTATAAGACTTGCACTATATAACTATTGCACTATAGCCCATAATTACTACTATCATAGGACTACACACAAGTAATGTTTGTTAGGGTAGACACTTTTCCACTATGTGTTTTAACTAAGTTCAGCTAGATACAGGAGAGCATTCCAAGAGAGAAACAAGTAAGTGCATAACTGACTTATTTAGGAAGGGAACAAATTCCCAGAGCACCGGGCAGAAGTTAGTTCATCCTCTGGGTGAATGAAGAGATGACTTCAGCTTCTTGAACTATGTAATTGTCTTTATTTGTCACTAAAGAAGTCTTATTAAAATTCAATTCAAACTTCTATTAAAATTCAACCAATCATTACATCAAACATCACGGTCTGAATTTATACAGATGCCCAAAGGAAAGATAAAGGCTAAAAAGCCTTATCTCCTTCAGTGTTAGACAACAGTCTGTCAGTCAGTTCACAAGTTTCTCTCAAAAGAAGTTCATCCCCTTGAAAAGGGCAGTTTAGTATGTGAAGAGAGCAGAGAATGAGAAACAATTCAATGTAAGAAGTCAAAATAATTGACTGGGAAATTCTAAAGAGAAAAAAAGCAGATTCTTCTTGGTCCCTCTACTGAATAAGCAATGAAATGCTGTCTCAAATCACTGGGATTTACAGGAGGAGGAATCCTTCCAGGTCAGACACTATCCCCCAGAAAGAAAGAAAAAGGAGCAAAGTCTATCACAGTTCCCCCCATCACTCACATTTCCATATCTTCTCCTTCAAAACTTCTTACCTCTTCAGGACAATGAAAAACAAAAGAAAACTGTAAGCCTTCTGGAAATCCAGAAATTAATTTTTCCTTCAATAAGAATTGATGTAGTTCCTCAATTTTATATTCTATATTCTATCCTGCAGTTCCCCTTACCCATCCACGAAACACCACCCCAAAATCTAGCTGTTCTTTATAAAATATGCTTGTGGCTACTGTTTCTTGAAGAAGGTCCTGATGAAGACAAGAAGTTTAATAGACAGCATTGCAGAGGATCTGTAGAGGTATCAGGGAAAAATCTGTCTCTCAGCCTCTCAGAATACAGTTATACTTGGTTTAAAGCAAGGTCAGAGGTTTTATCTGTACAGAGAAATTACTACATATTTTGCACAATGAAACAGAATTCTGATTAGCAAGGAGAGGAAGACAGGACTGAAAATGCTTCTTTAATGTCAGCTACTGAGGGATGGTAATGAGCAGATCTCTGAGCATGCTGAGACAGATCTCCTCACACAAAGTCCATCATTTGGAAATGTGCACCCATCAAACCTCCAGCACTGGGGAGCAGAGACCATCACTTCCCTCAAGGCTGCCTTTGAGAGGCATCTTCCTACAAGCAGAAAAGAGCAGAAATATCACCAGCTCTCTACAGCTTACAGAATTTTAGAGTAAAAGGGATTGTTCTGGGACTTTTAACTAGAGCACAGCATTGTTCAGATGCTTGAGGCCAATTGCCCAAGTAATGCCCACACAGAACAACCAAAAGCCCCCTAGAGATGGAGAGCTTGGAGAACATCCAAAGACAAAACTGTTTCTCAAAATGATGAGTCATCCAGAACCATATGGATTATGGTCTGGATTATCTGGACCCAAACATGTTACTGAAAGGGCCCACCATGATGGACAATTAGCACATTACAGAGTCACACCTAAACTTAAAGGAAGTTGATGTAACCCAGGGAAAACTGGAAGAACAGGAGAGCTGAAGCTCCCTGAGAAACATGTCAACAAAAATATATCAATAATGTCTTCCTCTACTGGAGGCAAAAAAGCCTGAAATACAGTAAAGCTCTCCAAGTGCCCTTTTTATCCTCCTTGTGCATCCTTCAGATAATGGAATACAGCACAGCATAAGGAATTCCAAATGAACTCCTGGATGGTAGATTTGCCATATAAAATCAAATCCTGCCATTTCCTTGTTCTGATAGGACACCCAGAGTGAGGTGAAAAGGAATCTTTCAGCTTGGACATCTTACAGTCAGTCAGAAGATATTGCACAACCAAATCTTTTTCCCTGCACAGCCCAGAGCAGCCACATCTGGGGCTTTTTCTCCATCCACTCAACTGGAATTTGAGAAGTCCCAGTTGTATCCTAGAGTTGGATACAAACAACAGACAGGACAAAACAGAGAGGCCAGCTTGTCCATGGAAAAAGTGCAGCCTGGCAGGAAGAAAACCTGGAGAACCAATGCCCTGCCCTGCTGCTTTGGAAGCAGCAGCATAGGAAAATCCTTTGGCCAAGATGATAAAAGTAAATTAGAACTGAAAAGGCATCACCTACTTCTTGTTCCCTCAGCAGGACAACTTTCCACCACAGGCACAGAGTATTGGAAGGTTATTTTGTCTTGCCACTGGAAGCTTCTACCACTTCAAGAGCCCATGCACAGCCTGGCAAGCAGGCCATGCAGACTCCTGACATTACAGATTATTGGGTTTCCCACTGTTTGTTTTCCATCTCAGCCCTTCGTAATGCCATCAATTAAAGGCTAAATTTATAACTGGTGTGTTTTTTGTAGAAGAAATTTACTCAACACTTCTCACTTGTAATGTGATTATTTTTTCTTATGGTCTCCTAAAGTGTTTCATGAAATTAAAAATTGCAGTAAGCTCCAGGACAGGAAAGAAATACTGGAGCCTATTCTAAGCAGCATGGCATCAACCCCCAATTACCGTAAAAAACTATTTATTTAATATGTCAAGGCTAATTGTGGCAGCCCATCCAACACTTCCAAATAAATAATTAACAGCTAAATTTAGGAGCATGAGGTAATCAAGTTATCCACGGCGTATGACATGTGGAAAAAAATGTATTGGTTTATTTGAAAAGAGAGGAACCTTTGCATGAAGAGCATGCTATTTCTGAGTGTGAATGTATATGTATGAGACAGGAGAGGGGAAAGCTGGAGAAAGAGTCATTATTCACTTTTAGCCCTAATTCACAGAAATTTTGACAGAGAATTTATAGAGCAAGTAATCTACTTTTCCTCTCCTCCTGGTAAACTTGAACTTAGGAAACTAAGAGGAAAATGAGAAAGCAATTTTGAGTCTCTATTTCTACTCTGATATGCATTTAGTTGCACCTAGGAAAGTTTAAATCAGTCCCAGTTAGTCCTATGTAGGAAATAGTTTCTAGTTAACTCTGAATTTCTTACAGCATTTTTTCATTTTCTGTGAAGCAACACCCAAGCCTATTCTCACTCACAAATTGGCTTATGATTTGGATCAACAGACTAATTGGTTATTCCAACAACTGAATTTAATATGAGAAAATACAGAACTGAAATAACTTGATTTTCACTCTAAGATACTTTTTATGAAATACTTTGCAGGTTGGTTTCTTTGAAATTATCACCAGCATCATGTTAAAAAGCATTCCACCACTGAAATATTTTTATGCAATGCTGTTGCCTCAGGAGACCAAACAGATGGAAGAGGCTACTCATTAAGGAGGTGACTTTGTGCCAGTGTGTGACACAGGTATAGTAATCCTTTACATTAAAGGATGATGCATATTGCTCCATCCCTGGAAGTGTTCAAGACCGGGTTGGATGGGGCTTGGAGGAATCTGGGGTAGTGGAAGGTGTCCCTGCCCATGGCAGAGGGATGGAATGGGACGATCTTTAAGGTCTCATCCAATCCAAACCATTTTATCTTTTTATCAAATAGGTAACTTTTCCTTCTAATGCCAAACTTCATTAAAAAATTGTGAAATACATAAACAGGCGATAAGCAGAAAAAAAAATTACTTTTGCATTTGCCATTGATAATATTACACCTATAACCACAATGCTGTTCTGACATCAGAACAGAATGCAGGACAGAAGGGAGGCAGAAAAGAGGGAAAAAAAGCCCTGAAGGTTGGTCCATTTTCAGTAAAAGATTTTAAAAGCCTAATTGGTTTAGTTTCTCAGAAAGATTGTTAAAATTAGTTGATTAGTGAGTATGTCTATGGAGAGAAAATGAAGAGCAATAAAGGACTCTGTAGTGGAGAAACCTGTTATTAAAAGTAAGAGCTGGAAGCTGGGCAGAAATTGAAATTAGGCAGGGAAGAGGATGTTTACTCCTATCCTGACATCTTCTTTTGAAGACCAGGGCCTTTCTACTTCAAACTTAAGCTTCTGAGCACAATGTATTAGCAAGGAGGGCCAGATAAGCTCCCAGAACAAGGAGAAGATCAGATTGAATGGAACCTTCCCACTGAAGATGTTTATAAACCCCATGGATTCAAGGAGATCCACTTGCAGTGGTTAGTGGGAAAGAAGGAACAACAGCAATAAGCTGAGGCTTAGAATGGGATGTAAGAAAGTCTCTTGTCAGAACTGGGGAAAGAAACTGCCAAAAAGTGCACTCAGCAGCTGTGAAGGGCGAAGCTGGGAAGCCTGGGTGGGAGGATCAGGAGTGAAGGATGTGAAGGGTGAATGCAAATAACTGCAGCTGGAGCAGTTACTGAAGGGACACAAGCAGGGAATGACAAGAGCAGGGCGGTTTCTTAAATCAGGGAATGTGGGGAACAAGCCCCTCCCCTGAGACAGAGATTCAGTCCCTCATGGTTTTGAAAATGTTCCTGCTCCTTAGTCACCTTCTGGAGGTGAGCAGTGAGGAGGGCAGGAGTCTGAGGTGACACGTGCTCATGAAGATGTCCATGGAGACAGAGCAGACAGAGACAAAGCAATAAGCCTAAAACACAAATACAAATTATAGCTTTTCTAGATATCATAGATATAAAATAGATTATATCTGAGTTGTTTTTGGAAAAGCAGGGAGTGTCTGACAGGGTTCTAATTTTATTGGGTCAAAATAGCCATTAACAAAGAGTACTCTACAGAAAAGGAGATGATTTCCAAAGATGATCCTAAAAACAGGCTTTATAAAGAGACATCAAGTCCATATTAGCTTGTATTGAATGCAAAAGGGAGGAAAGATCCAATCAGAGGTCTGCAACAACTAGGAGTTTTCCATCTTCTTGGACTCAGAGCTTTTCATAAAACTGATTGCCTGTTCACCCTCTCACATATTTACTCATTTGGCAGCCTGATTTTCCCAGAAAGCTATCTCAATTCAACAATGCCTGTGGAGCAGAGACAAAACCTGGAAACAGGGAATGATGGATGGTTTGCTTATATGGCAGTGTAAGAATGGAATGGCAAGGGCCTCATCCAGACATCCTCACAACAAATAGAAGAGCGTAAAAATATTCATTACCAAGTAAGAAAGAAGGCAGCATCAGAAAACAAATGGGAGCTAAAGGAAGCCAGGCAGAGCAATCTGGATGGAGACAGAGGGAATGGGGAAGCAGGAATGGGAATGTCTGGAGCTACAACACGAAGATGCCATCCCTCAGAAGTCAAAAGCAGCATGGTAGTCTTTGTATCATGCAAGAGGCAGAAGCCAAAACCAGTCTGCAGCTCCTGTGAGCAGAGCATGGACCTGAAGGCATTGCTGCTGCCCCTGCCAAGCGGAACTTAAGGTGCAGCCTCTTATTCCATTTCTGTGTTGTGGTTCCTGTATTGTTTTATGTCATTTTAAATAACTACACCCAGTGGGTCTCAGTGCAGGTTGGTCTGTGGACCGAGAGATTTCATTAACAGCTGTTTCCTTCTTTTTTCTTTCTTTTTTTTTTTTTTTTTTTTTTTTTTTTTTTTTTTTTTTTTTTTTTTTTTTTCACATAAAATCATGTTGTGTGAAGTTATAGTTCCCCATGCAACTCCGAAGATTTCTGAGAGAAAATCAGCAGTGGGCAGGGGTGAATTAAATAGAAATTAATTAAGATAGAAAACTTTCTCCAAACTTCTTGGACAGTGAGCAGTACCTAAGAACATACATGGGAAAGACAGGACCATTAGGCTTTCTGAAGCTTTGTTGTGCGAATTGGAGATTGTCAGACCCTACATCCCAGTCCACCCCACAGCCCAGTTCTGTAGTCCAGTTTGTCTGTGTGGATGTCATGGGAAACTGTGCCAAAAACTGCTCTCCTGAAATCCAGGGCAGTGAAACTACCATTCTTCTCATCTCCTCAGGATCCTGAACTCCATCATCCCATGGTCACTGCAGCCAAGACTTCCCTTGACTTTCACAGCCCTGACCAGTTCTTCTTTGTTTAAAGAGTCAGGCCCAGGCAGATCGTGCTCACCCACCAGCTCCTCAATCACCTGTGTCTGGAAGCTGGCACCAATGTACTCAGGAGCCTCCTGGATCACTTTCATCCTGCTCTAATGTCCCTCCAGTAGTTTTTGGGATGCTTGAGGTCCCCTATGAGGGCCAGAGCCAGTCCAGGTGAGGCTTCTTCCAGCTCCCTGCACAGGGACACCCAGCACAGCATCTGCCCTCTGAACCCAACCCATCAGCTCCCAGCTGTCTCATCTCCAGCTGATGTTTACATCCTCCTGTCTAAACATATTGCACTACTTACAGGTTTGTTTTCTGTTTGGTATTAAAACCAGAGAGTGACAAAGTGCTCTGGTTTATCTTTCCTGTTACCAACACTCCGGTGCTTCCCAGCTGCACTTGCAGGGATCCTGCATAATCTACCCTAGCTACACATGGAGAATAAGGCTAGAAAAGGCTGCATAAAAAATATTAGAAAAATATTTAGATAGGAATCACAGATGGAAACGTTTCTTGGCCACTGGTATTGTGGAGTGTTCTTGAAGGAACTAAAGTTCCTTCCTTTCTTCCAGGACCATTCACTGTGAAATCAGCACACTTTTAGATTTGCATCTCTATAGCCAAAAGCATGCTCTTGAATGTCTTTATTTTCCATTGCTTTGAGAAATTCTGCAAATAAAGTGTTGTTGAGCCCAGACACCTAGAGAATTAGCTAAGTGTGCACAATCTACTTCCTACGTAAATGAAGATTATGGTTAACTCTCTTGAAGTCAATGCAGTTAAGTCAGTGTAAGGTAAGATAAACAAGAGTAAAGTCTACAGCATTATTTTAAAAAGGAGAAAATACAAAAAATAGAAGTAAACAGACCACAGTCTTTCTGCTAGAAAGCACAAACAACCACCTACATGAAGAAAACTGGAGTAGGTGTGTGTTGGCCATTATTGATATAATTAGGATCTGGTTTTAAAAAACATGTTTTTACAGAGGAGAAGTTGCATAGTAAAAATGTGTGTCATCAAGTAATGTCATTTTAATTATAAAACTGAAAATTAGGCTTACATACATGAAATTTTTTGTGTAGATGAATTTCACAGGACAGAGAAGATGAGTATTACAGAATTTAATGTTGCTCTTAAAGCTATAATTTTAACACTTGACATCCTAAAAGTTGCAAAAAGATTAGAGCTTGATTTGAAAGAAGACACTGCTGGACCTTTCTCAGCTTTTTAAGGTGTTTTCACCTAAACAATGTAAACTGAATTAAATAAGCCATTTCTTTCTCAGATAGCTGTGTACATGAAGAAGACTAGGATGAGCCCTCAAGTTTTGTACTGGCAGAGAGCAGAGCTGCTGGGATGGAATGGGAAGGGCTGAAGGAGAGAAAGGTGGAGATCAGTGGAGGTTCACAGAAGAGCTCTGGCTGTAGTGGCCAACCGGCACTGAAGTGCAGGAGCAAAATGTGACAAGAGTGGCCAATTAAAAGAGATGAAAAACTGCTGGAAAAAGAACCAGGCATTAATTTAAGAAGTCTGACTGTGAAGCGAACATATTCCAAGCTAGGAATGAAACTAAGTTTGTGGATAATAAAAAACAGTGTAAATCTTATTAAGCAGGAAGTCTAAAGAGGCTTTTCTCTCGTTTTGTACCTAAGAGTCTGAAAATCGTTGCATTATTAGATTAGCTTACAGAAAGGTAGTCATTCAATATCCCAATCATATCCATGGGGAAAAAAAATTTTTGAAGAAGAAGATTTATAAAAACCACTGATGCCAAGGCCTATAATTGGAGAAGAAGGATGGTTTAGCACAGAGTTGGGATAACAAATGCTAGCCCAGGGAACTCAGACATTGAGTTCAATGGGGATTATAAAGCTTAATAAAAGGCAGTACTAGTCAGCTCTGGCTCATTTTTTTCCCAGCATTGAGACAAGAAGTAGTTACAAGTGCTGGCTGCAATTGTTCATACTCGCTGAACAGTTTCTCTCTGGCCCTAATCAGAGCCAGAGAAAATGTCCATACCTAAAATGAGTTCTCACTCTTCGGTCCAAGTGGGACTGAAAGGCTGCATGAAAAGAAACAAATCTAGAAGGCAGTTCACAACTGCAAGATTTAGTCACATTGCTCTAGTCAAGGACTTGGGGGACCCAGGCTTCTTTCTCTGCTCTGCCACAGTGTTCTTGCACACCTTGAGGCATGCCATGAATTCTCTCCCCTTGCTTCTCAGCTGCACAGCAGAGATAAAAGTTCCTCCCTAATTTAGGAGAGTGCTGTCAGCCAAGGAAAAAACAAATAGGGGGTGCTCAGACATAATCACGCTGTAAAAAGTCAAATCTTAAAATTAAAAATTCAGGAAAGGACTTGTATTCAAAACAGTGTTAAAGTACAAGCTAAATATACAGATTTATTTAAACTACTGTGGAATAATTAAAAATTTAAGGGCACTTCAGTTTCAGCACATTTTCATTCACTGTCCTAAACAACATTTTGAATACAGCCAAAGCATGTTCATTAATTCCTAAAGATGCACACAAAATCCTGAAACTGTCAAAAGAAAAATTAGCTGAAAGGAGTCCAGGAATTGAACTTCCAAACTAGTCTGGCATAGTTAGCACAGAAGAAACAAGACCCTACCAGGGGGTAAAAAACCCTTTTGATTTCATACCAAAATTTTGTACCAAAATTCTCTAAACTATATATCAATTTACCAGCTCAGTGTAATGCAAGCTACAAGCTTTGTCAAGTATTAATCATTTCCAAGTATTTAATACTTAAAGCAAACCAAGCATAGTCTCAACTACTGTGACTCACTCGGATGAAACAGAAAAAAATAAGTTTTCCAAACTTAATCACTATATTATAACCAACCTCCTTGTTTTCAGGTGTTGAAGGATAGTCTCTGCAACCAGATATCAACATGGAGAGACAATTAAATATTTTTCTATCTGCTCTTCACAGCTGAAATTTAATCTCATATGCTACATGCCAGCCATGAAAGTATTAGAGAGCTTCATGTCCATCACTTTTTAATCATATGCCTGTTGTATTTTCAACCTCTCCTAGTAAAAAAACCCAAACATTGGATTTATCTAAGCAGCATTTTGGAGTTCTTTTTGGTTATTTCCTATGTATCAGCAAACATTCCCTGTCGGGTTGTTTGTCTGATAGCCTTGATAATCTTAACAGTTGTTTTATTCTTTCTAATGTCACGCTTTGGTTTTGGTTAGCAGTGCTGTTTTCTAAAGCTCTCTGTAGCATCAAACATGAACAAAATTGGGAAAAACACGTGGACTTCAAGCTAGCAAAGAAGTCTTAACCAAACTGATAAGCTGGCTTCAATCTGAAGGGTTCACAGATTTTTTTAACTGATTATCACAGCATAAGCTCTACCCAATACCCCACATACACTCGGCACCTACTAGCAGAGACAAACATCAATTTACACTGCATTTACAGAACAGCATTTTTAACTGACTAGAAAAGATGCAGATTCAAGCACAGGATGTCTGCACCAGTCTCAGTGGGGTGTTCTCTTGAAGACATTTGTACAAGTCATTGATAAAGTCAGAGGGCACCTCTGTGTCCCCATTTATGATGCTGCATCACTGGCACTGGCTGGACAAGCTCCTGTAGTGTCAAGATATGGAACAATTCTGTATTTCTAGAATTTAAATGCAAAAAATCCTTTTTTATCTACATAAGAAGTAGGGGAAAAGAGGATAATACACAGTTTCCTTCTGGCAATAAGATCCTTTTTAAACAAAACTAATATATTCCTAGTTGAGAAGTAATTACAAATTTTTGCTGTTTCCAGTTTTACATCAAGTTCCTCTTATTTCTCATTACCCAATCTTTGAAGATAATACACTTATTGCCATTGATACCTCTCCAGAGGTTTTCTGTGAATTACCAGCACAATGAACAATTTCTCTATACTATTAATATTACAGATCACAGAATGGTTTGGGTTGGAAGGAACCTCACAGATCATCCTGTTCCAACCACCCTTCCATGGGCAAGGACACTTTCCACTAGACCAGGATGTTCAGAGACTCTTTATTACAATCAACATTATATTTTAAAGGAAGTACAGAATCCACACACTGCATAAATTCATGTTGTAGAAGATATTGAGGGTTTTTTTCTGGTTGCTTTCTATATGTTGCAAAAGGCTCATTTTCCTCTGCTGTGTCATTCTCATTAATTTGCCTTCCAGGTTCTCCCATTTATTAACGAAAGGTCTGAATCACCTGGATGTGAATAGTCAGAATCCCTACAAGAGATTTTGTAAGGATCCACCAAGTCTCCATTCTTAAACCACAGGATTTCAAAGGATTTTTTCCAGAGATAATCACAGTGACAAAATGAATTTTAATGTACTATCTTGGGATAAGTGGGAAATGTTCTGGCACCCCTCTAAAAATACATTTTTGAATCAAGAATGGTAATTCCTGATAACAGCAGCTCTAAAACCTTTTTCCACATGAATCTCCAAAATTACTAGGCTTCCTTTAGCCATTATGTTTTTGTAATACCTATGCTGCATCCTTTGTTATGTTTATATTCCTTGGAGACATTGATGGAGACAATAACTTTTAAGGTATAAAGTAAGGAGTTATTTTCCTTTAAGAGTTTTAAAATTGAAAAAGTTGTTGAGAGCCTTGGATCCCCTTCTGGCCCCAGTGGTTCTTGGGTTTGTAATTTTTGCTTCAAATGTGTAGCCTAACATTGAACCATCCTGATACTCTCTAAAATTCACAGAAGCCTTCATTCAAAATTGGAGAAAAATATCCTGGCACGGATTGCAACCAACTTCATGGTGTGGTCAGTTGGCCCATTAATGCATCTCAAGGCATTCTATCAAGAGAAAATTTCTTCCATACTTTTATTTCTGTGACTACCAAGGCTGATCCAAGCTGTTCTGAGTGATTATCTAGCACTCATTTTCACTTTCTTAATAATAAGTTGACAGCATGCAGCAGATAAATTGATTCACACAGCCACAAAATTGATAAATTCTGAAATGGAAGGAGATCACTGTTGCCATGCAAGTCAGCAGGAATCCTGAGTTTGCTTGCTTTCCTCCTCCTCTCTTTTCCACAAGCTCAGGCAGAAGGGGAGTTTGTCAAGAAAACTCTGGGAGGGATAAGAACGATTAGCAGAGGCACAAAATGCCTTCATGGAACAAATAAAATAACAACTATGCAGATATACACAGGGAAGAAAAAAGTTGTAAAAAGCTTTATTATCTAAAGCTCTCTTAAGGACCACATCTATGGTGTGTCCATTCCAGAAGGGAAAAAGACACTGGTCACATGGTCTTAGCAATGGCAGGAGTGAGAATAAAGCAGGACGGCTGTCAGGCACCTCCAAACCTCCCTCAGGTGCTTCCCCACACACAACCAGTCTCAGGGAAGGAAGCCCAGGAGTCTGTCAGCTTCACATAAATGTGGTTCTTTTCCCATAGATTCCACATCTAAGATAAACAAAGAAAAGTAAGAAGACCTCAATCAAAATGTATTCACACGTAAAATAGTTAGAATTAACACGGAGCCATGGTAGGTTCCACATCTGTATTTTGAGCCAGGCATTAACTGGGGCCTATGAAGAGCTTCAATGTCTATCAAGACTCAGTCATACAAGAAGCCTTTATTTCTTCATTTCCTGACTCCTTAGGGATTTGACTTTGCCATTCAGTCTTTCCTTTCCTGGCCTAACCCTCTTTCAATGGCATTTTCAGAAATCACAGAGCCACACACTAACTCCAGCAGCAAACTGGCCTTGGGGTGTCTCATAACCAACATGTTTTGATGATGAAGCAAAGAAAAGCTGACTGAGAACCTCACTGTTGAGATTTATGGCCACATAAATCATGGTCTCACCTTGAAAGTGTCTCTTGAATAAAGAAACTGAAATTTTCCTTCCATCTGCAGAACCTACACTGCACACCACAGCTGAGGATCCTGTGCCACACTTTAGAGAATAAAGGCTGTTTTAAAGCAAAATGCAGTTTTAGCCTTCTGTGGTATTTTTAATGACTAAGAAAAACTACCAAAGGGAATTCCCAAGCAGTAATCCAATTTAGCAGGCTAATACTCACTTGTACTTTGAAAGAAAACCATTAAATTATGTCAGCACAAAATACGCTGAAGAAGTATTTGTACTGTATGTACACAAACATATTTAAGGAAAGCTGCCACGTGAGGAGAAAATGTTAGGGTTTAATTTCAAACAAAAAACATTTTAGGTACTTGATGTGTCCATACAAAGGCAGAGGAGAACAGAAAGCAAAATATTGGGAAGAAACTATTCACTGTGAAGGTGCTGAGGCCCTGGCTCCGCTTGCCCAGAGGAGCTGTGGCTGTCTCTGGATTCCTGGAAGTGTCAAAGGCCAGTTTTGATGGGGCTTGGAGCACCCTGGGATAGTGGAAGGTGTCCTTGCCCATGGCAGGGGCTTGGAACTGGATGATCTTGATGGTCCCTTCTAACCCAAACCATCCTATGAATCTCTTTTTGTACAGCCACTCTCAAGGAGCTGATGTTCCCAAGGAGTCCATCCATACTTTCTAATACTTCCCTCACCTCTCAGTCTTGAAGTGATTCTTAACTGCTTTCTAATTAAATCAGGATGTTGTTTTTCCCTATGTTTGCTCTAATTTAAATATTTGGTTAAATACTTTCTAATTAAGACAGGATATTATTTATATGAGAAGTCTGATACTTCATTAATGATGCAAAGCAAAGAGCTGCAGTTCTTTCCTATGGAACAGTCTCAGATCACAAGATTTTCAAAATTATAACTTAAAACCTGAAAGCCTGAGATTTATTCCCTCCCTGTTGACATTAATAAATGAAATCTAAGAATTTCAGAACTTGGTGTCTGGAGTGAAGGAGCCTTTCTTCTTCAGAATACCCCCTTTAAAGATTACTTTTTCAAGGAAAAGCTGAAACAATTCCTGAAACTGTGATAGGTTAATTTTTCAGAAATCAAGCTGCACTGAAAATAGCAATGAAAATTGACATTTGACAACAGTATTACATTATTTAGTGCTGACATTAAACAAGTAATATCTTTTGCTGCCACTGCAAAGATTTATATTGCATCTATCAAGCACTTTTCAGGCTTCCAATCCAGTCAAAATGCTAATGAAGTTAAATAGTTACTGGGCGCATCCTGATTTAATGTTGCTTTGATTTCAGTACTGGTAAACTTCATATTTCTTTATTTGGCCTGAAGTTCAAAATACTGCATGGTGTCAAAGAGGAGGACAAGGGCCATAACAACCCAGTTATAAGAAAGTATCAGCAGAACCCAGTTATCAGAAGTATCAGCAATCAAGAGTCTAGAAATCAGCCTATTTGGACCCAAGTTAAACAAAAAGCCAGAGGTAGGGAGATGAATGTTAAACCACACAGACTTCCCATTTGCAAGATTAAATAAAGATAATGAAGTAACTATTCTTTTTCCTTCTGCACTAAGTAAGCATCTAATCTTTGAATACTAGAATACTATCATTATTATGCTGCATTAATATGCAATATAATATTTTTCCACAATTTTGAACACGCTGCAGGAGTCTGGTGGTAAATATTTCATTTTACAGAAGGCAACACTGTGAAAGGGATGGCAAGTAGTACGCTCTAGACCACACAATAAGACAGAAGCATCTATTAAGGAAATTGCTTCATCCTCAGGATATAACAGCATGCTAATATTTCCCAGTGAAAATTCAAAGTCTCAGCCCAAACACAGCATGAAAACACGGCCCTAGCTCCTGGACAAACATCACAAACAGCATTTTGCTTAGATACATGCAGAAACCACAAAGACTCTGGAGTAGCCAGCAGTGCCTGCCTAGTGAATCATCCCATTTCTGCAGGCTCTCCAGCTACAACAGCAAGAGCCTGAACCACCTTTTTGCAGTATAATGAGCTATTAGCACCTTTGCTTCAGCAATTCACTGATAAGAGGTGTCCCAGCACAGCTCTTTGGGGCTGTAAATGAAATTTCTGCAGTTGACAGATGCTACCATAACAGGGCTGTCTGCTACTGCAGGCAAATATTTTGTTGCCCTGATTATTAAACGCTAAAAAACCTCACTGGGGAGAGTCACGGCCATCTAGAGCAACTCCTATAAGGATCATCATCTGTTTTACAGCTGATTTATGTGTTCCCTGTTGAGAAGAAACATCATGCTTTTAACTGCAGCTGCTTGCTTGTTGATCTCACCACACTCGAAGTGTGGGTGTAAGAGGAGGACAGGGATGAGCCAGGGGCCCTGGTGGAGGAGGAGATTACACTTGGTCTGAGCATCCTTTTCTTTTTTTCTTTCCTCAGTAGAATCACAGAACCATTAAGGTTGAAAAATACCTCCAAGATCGAGTCCAACTTTCGACCAAACACAACCACATCAACTAAGCCACAGACAGACAGAACTGAGTGCCACGTCCAGTAGCTCCTTGAACACCTCCAGGGACAGTGACTCCACCACCTCCCTGGGCAGAACCTTCCAAAGCCTGACAAACCTTTCACTGAACAAATTCTTCCTGCTGTCCAACCTGAATCTTCTCTGGTATAGCTTGAGGCCATTTCCTCTAGTCCTGTCACTGGTTGCCTGGGAGAAGAGGCTGATCCCAGCCTGGCTACAACCTCCTGTCAGGGAGCTGTGAAGAGCACTGAGATCTCCAATGTTCACATAAAGGAAAGAGTCAAATATTGGAAGACAAGTGTGTCTAAACATTTGAGATAATCTGACATAGAAAAGTATTACCAGCAGATTCTTCCAAAAAGAAAAGGCAGCCTGAAGGCAGAGACATGCTAATTAAGGTATTTAATGAAAACTGAAGAAGGGGAAAGGCTACTACAGAGCACCTCTCACTCACAGCAATCCACTGTCCAGCCACAAGAAAGAAGGAAATAAAATCTCAGGATTGCCCAGAGGATGCAGATAAGGCTGTGTTTGAGGGTGGGATAAAAGACAAATCATATTTTGGGGAAAGGTGGAGAAGGGAGACAAAATCCATCCCGAAGTAGGAAAAGGAGATGCCACTTAAAACCTGTTAGAAATAGTGAAAAACAGTGACTATAAAAATTTCTCTGACATTTGGCAGGGAAGGAAACCTCCCAAAGAGATCTTACAACACCTGAGAAACACAAACATGCCTACATTTGATAAGATAAAAAATTAGAGTCCAAGTGATTAAACTGATTTACCTCAGGCCATTTCAAAGTTTCACATCACCTGGGTGTCCACCCAGAGACCTCCAACAAAAGCCAGCCTCTGCAGGGGGAACTCCTCTGGCTGTCAGACTTGGTCTGCAAGATCAGTGTAGCAACACAGACTTTTTCTGATCCTCATCCAGATCTACCCAGCAACTACCAACTACCCAACAGAATAGCTCTCCCTGTGAAAGGACTGGTACCTTCACTTGTGTTTTTTGGAGCTGATCTGCACTCCACTTATATCTCATTTTTTCTTCAGTAGGAAAAAGTCAGCAATGAAAAGAAAATGCAAAGAATTTGTAAGTTTTGTGTCACCCTTTTTTTTTCTATCCCTTTCAATTAGATTATGGTTTTGTCTAGGACCCAATTCCTAAATATTATACTCTAGATAACTTCTAACTTTTTCCTGAAATATGTGAGATCATACTGTCTTCTTAGTAACTATAAAATAAAACATATCAAATACAAGACCAAATACCAAAAAAATCCTCTCCTTTTACCAGATCCATTCTCATCTTTCATAGATATAAATATAGAAGAGATTGATGTTTAAAAAATATAAATCAAAAACAAATAATAAGGTATTTTTAAGATATATTTTGGAAAGAATTGAAAATTACAAATCAGTGGTTCATTTTTTAATTGTACATCTTTTCCTGAAATTTTGAGAATACATTAGCTCAGCAGTATCTGCATTTTACAGTAGCAATTAGCATCCTGGGGAGTCAGCCACAAATAACAAATTCATAAACAAAGTAGAATTAATCAAGGGAAAAATAAGGAGGAGCTTGCATAATCTTAGAATGACAGAACAGCTAAGAGAAACCCTTGCTCTAGGCAAAGATTAGCCTGTCAAAATTATGGTCAAATATTTAAACATGCTTCTTTTTTCTTAATAGTTTCTGAAGTTAATGCAAAGTAATTATATAATTAAATAATAACTATATTATGGCCTGTCTAACAATTAAATTCAAGTCATAATCACCTTGCTAAACACTAAGATATCCTTGCAAGTTTTTAATTTCAGTAAGAGAAGGTACAGGGGAGATGTTCATACCCATCAATGCACAGGCAGACAAAATAATGGACAGCAGTGAATGAAATCCCAAAGCAAAACTGTTCCTAAATTTAAAGATGTGTAAGAAATGTCTTCTGCCATTATATGATTAGATTATCAGACCAACAGCAATTAAAAATCAGCCCATCCATTATTTTATATACCCAAGATGGAAAGTAGTTCTGTGTGGGAACAGCACAGAGCTGCAGTCTCACCTCTGCCAACTGAAACCTGCCCTTCATGAAATGGAACACCAGGCTGACTCTGGTTTAGCCAGGCTTTTCTCAGGCACTGCCCCCCTCACTATCATGTGCTGGATATCAGGCTACAGCACTAGAAACAAATCCCACATAGAATTCTTCAACTGGAGTGAGGGAAGAGGATGGATAGAGAGAAGACAAAGAGGACACTTGTCTCATTTACCTTTTCTTACAGTTAACAGCTCACAACAGAAATAGAGCCATGATTCTGAAATCCCAGCTGTGCTGCTGTATGAAGTGACCACACACTTCCTAGTCTGCTAAAATTATCTGCAAAATCAGGCCAAGACCACTGGCCAGCCCTTACCTGGCTCTGTGCTGGAATCTCAGATTGGGCAGCAATGCATTTCCACTGATTCTTCTATTTCAACTATTCATATTATCAGGGCTATAATTTCACTGGCAATATGTTGGGTTATTTTTATTGTTCCCAATCCATGACAGTCTGGAAGAAGCACTCCTTAACAGAGCTCAGCATGAAACAGAGCAGAGATGGGGTTACAGCACTTCTGACCAGCAGACAACTCCCCCAGGAACACTAAGCTCAGACATCTTTTAACAGCAGCACACAACTTGTAGTTTGGGGTTTTTTTGTGAACCTTACCCATACTTTGTGTAACAATACTTCAATGAGCATATTTATAAGGAGAAAACCACTTGGAAGAAGAGTCCATGCTTTCTCCTGGAAGGCTTGCTGTGGTAGAGCTAATTTACCTAGAAGTGCTGAAGTACTGACAAAGACAGAAACATTAAAAAACAACAAACCAAAACCAGAAAGAACAAAGACAGAACAGAGACAGAATCATCTAAGCTTGTCAGAAAGGCAGGAAGCACTGTCTGTCTTGGACACACTTTATTTGAGTGTACCTTGCAAACTTACAGGAAAATTCACAAGTGCAAATTTATATCCTTAAACAACAAGATGAGGCTGTTATTGAAGTGTTATGATTTGTTTTGGATCTCTATTTAAAATAGTTTCCCTTTAGAGCATCCTATTGAAAGGAAGAGAAGGGCTATGATGTGTTATTTTTCTTACATTTGTGAGAAAAAGCCTTTGTACTTAATATTGGTTGAGACCCACAGTATTTTAGGATTGAAAAGCCCACTTAGATTGCCCATCTCATACATGAAAGCCCTGGGAACAATTACACAACAGAAGAATTAATACAGTCTTAAAAAAGAAAAATCAATGCAGCAATTGTACCTTTTTTTTTTTTTCCCCCATGAGCACCAAAACATTCACTAATTAGACTTCATATCACTGCCCCTGGCTAGGTAACAATTATCACTTCCATTTTACAGGTTGCTAACGAAGGAGTTTTGCTCAATTAGAAGTGAAAGGATCAATATCAGGCCCTACCACATCTCAAAAGGACAGAGGCCACTGCAACCTGAAGTGCCTCAATCCACTGGGTGACAAGATAAGGTGCAATTAGTTATGCTTTTCCTCTGATCAAAGAGAGAAATTTCTAATGGACTGCCTTGCTCTGGCACAATGTGCCACTATCTCTCTGCTTTGTAACAGCAAAATTACAGTGAAAAGAAACAATTTTCTACAAAGCAAGTCCTAAACACAACAGTGCAGAAGGTATTTTGGCAGCTAATGCTCAGTGTTTCGTGCTGCCTCTATTCTTAAGGCAAAGGGTACACATTTCATCAGCTGCAAGATGAGCAGTGGATCTGTACACAAAATGAAATGATCCCGTGCCTTAACAGAAAGGAAAGCAGATGAGTCACTTTAAATTATAATCAATGGGAACAGTAATCCTACAGCTAAGTCTTGATATTTCTCAAGTACTTTCATAAATTTTCAGAAGGGGTATTTCTACCACTTAAACTAATACAAAGCAAGGGATCAATATTACAAGGGTTTCTGTATTGCACCAGAGAGATTTGAAAAAATTCACCTTGCTTCTGTGCTTCAGCTCTTCCTATCTAAATTCTCTCTGTTCTCATTGTCCTTCAGCAACACCATTATTATTTGCACCATTTTATGCAAAGTATGTATCTTAAATGTATTTCAAGGATACTTATGAGCTCAAACAGAACTAATGGAGTGGTATAAACCCATGCTAGCCATGAGTAGCTATTTTAATTTCCCAGAGCCTTGTACTGACCAGGGCTGGCTTGCCAGGAAAACTCAGTACTGGACAGGTGTTTCAATTCTTGACTACAAAAATATCTCATCTTACTTCTCCTCCCATTTCTTTCAGTCTCTGGCCTTCATTATAAATCTCTGCAAGGTCTTCAGAAAGTAAAGTTGGTCTGACAGTCAAACTGAAAGCTTGAGACACTGTGGAGTATCCTGTCCCTGGAAGCAGAGTGAAACCTCCTGCACATTGTCACGAGAACCATGAGCACCACAGACTGCTCCTCTCGGTGTGTCTCGCTCAGCACTTGGGACAAGACCCAAGAAGGCAGCTGGGCCATCCTGGCTGCAGCAGGGAGGTTGTCCATGCTGTCAGCTCAGGAGTCTGTGTTTCAGCCCATCATCTCCTGGCTGAGGCTGGGACACTCTTATAAACAGGAAGACAGATTATAAACTGACTTGATGTATTGTAATGATGGAAGTGACATACATGGAAACAACACTTTTTCTCTTTTGGCTGTGTCTCATAATCTCTCTCTGCCTTCCCCCACAACTTGATTTTTTCTATTTATTCTCTTCCATATGCTTCTGTATAACAGAGAAAGCACAAATAAACTACAAAGTACCAAAAGGAGAAGAGATATCTCTCTATAATTATAAATCTTGTTGTGTGATGCTTTGTTTCTGTGAGCATTTGGGGAAACAGATTTTAAGAACAGGTTCCATTAACAATAATGGGACAAGTTTCCAAAGTAATACAAGCTGGTGCATTTCAGAGGAGTAAAGGCTTCCATTACAGGCTTAAAGCAGTTTTCCCCTTTGCTCTGCAATAGCTAAACCACTAATCTAAGGAGTAAAATCTGCAGCCTTTGCCTACTTCCATAGTGACAAATGCTACAGAGCAAAGCTCTGCCCAGGCACACCAATGACACAGTATTGCAGTGAAAGAATAAACTGTACTGCTTCCACAGCAGTGTCAAATTCTAAATCTCTAACACTGCTGGTTCACTACCTCCATATGGTGCCCAATAAAGTGCTCAAAACAGGCAAAACTACCCCAAAGAAGTTAACTGATGTCCAAAAGCATATTTAATTTGGTATAAGCAGTGCAACAGAAGAGCAGGTGAACTATCAGCATGCCCAGCTTAGTTATTTCCATGAAACAACAGATTTACAGTAATGGGTTTTAGCTTGCCTCTCATTAAGGAATTATTTTGGACCCCATGAAGGAATAGGTGTGCACCTGTGTTCATGGGCATTCCTGAAGCCAATGGAATGTGTAGGTGAATGTAAAAATTAATGTGGAAAGATAACCAGGTGACCCACTGTGGTCCCTTCACACCTCACCCATCCTGTGATTCTGTATTTTCTCCTCTATCCAATTAGCCTGGTGATCATTTTCATGTAAGAATTTACAACCAGGCTCTACTTTTAATATGGAGAGTGCTAGAAAACACTTGTGCTGAGACACTTTGCAAGACATATTTCTACTTATGCATGCAAATCTACTGAATTTCACAGAAGCTGGTGTACCACACCTCTGCTTTACCAATATACATCTCAATGTTCTTTTTTCCCTTAGTTCTTTAAATAATTTAACATATGAAATTTGGAGGGGTTTGTTTTTTTGGGGTTTTGTGGTTTTTCTTTTTTTTTTTTTTTTTTTTTTTTTTTTTTTTTTTTTTTTTTTTAAGTTAGAACTTCTTCACAAAGCTCAAAGATGCTCTGATGACATTGGATGGGACAGCTGGAAGCCAGCAACAAGCATTGCTGCAGCCCTCTCTTAGCAGGCACAGAGAAAATTTCAAATACATATTGAGGATGAAGCAGATACTGCTGTTGAGAAGCAAGTGCTTTGCTTAAGTTTGCTCAGTAAATTTCAGAAATGTTATCATTAAAAATTAAAATTAACTTACAGTTGCTTGGACTCTATATTCCGTTTCAAGTGGTTTTAGATGCAGTGGTCTGGTTTTCATGAAAATTCTAAATTTTTGTTAAGGATGTTTCTGTATGATTGCCAAGTCTCTCTTTAAACCAATCCTCCCTCCCTTCCTGTTCACTGTTGCATTTATCATTACTGCACTTACTAATTTTTAAAGGCTGCCCTTCTTCACAAGAGCTAAATAGGAATAAATGGAAAGGTGGAACCATGACAGATAATATAAATCTGGAAAACAATTTCCTTCTCCATTCACAGCTGCCAAAACTCAAAATACCCCCCTCTTTATGACTTCATGCACTGCTGGTAACTTACAAGTGAAGTAAGAATTCATTCCCTTGCATTTCAACAAATATGAGGAGCAGCAAATTGCCGTGGATGCTTCTTTTCAGTAGCAGTCATCTTGTCTGGCCAAATACACTTTTTTCTCCTTCTGTGGAGACAGAGAGATCTCCCGGCTGGCCCCTTTCCTACAGAGTGAAGCAATACAAATCCAGACAAATCCTGTAACTTCCAAGCATTTTGTCAATTCTAAGCATCCTGCCAGTGATCAAACCCAAAAGGTTTCCTGCTAAAAATATCCCCTGCACTGAGCTAAGGACAGTTCTTTTCCAAGTTCTGCCCCAGTTCCTTTCCACAACCAAACTGTTGCCATTTATTGTTATGGCATTTAGCAAAAGAAATTCCTGGACCAAACCCCTCTTGGTGCTCCCCTAAGGTGGTATTTTAATACAGATAAAAGAGACTGAACAGTCTCAACAGAAATTAGAGATTGGGTTGCTTTTATACAAACTACTGTCTTTGAGATCATGTTGTGGCCTACAGAGCATATGGTGCCCTTTTTTGACACAAAGCAGTTGCTAAACTGCTGAAATTCTACCCAAAAGACTTTTGTTTTGTTTTTTCACATGCAGTCACATTTGAAATAATAGTTAAAAACCCTATATGTTTTCTCTTCAGCCATAAAAAAATTTAAAAGGAACTGTAGAGTCTAAAGCAAGAGAAAACTATTATAGAATCAGAGAATCACAGAATGAGTAAGGTTGGAAGGGACCACAGTGGGGTCATCTGGTTCAGACTCAAATACTACAAATTCTGTTTAACTCCTTAAGGGTTAAGTAATCCCTTAAAATTCCCTTAAAAATAATTATAAATTATTAAAGCCTGTAAATGTATTCAAGCTGTGGCTGATGGTGCTCTATACAACCAAAGATACAGACTGAGCTGCGAGATCTATTTGCTTGTACTTATTTAATAATAAGAAAAATACTATTTCTCTCTCCCATTCTGTTTAAAAGTAGATGAACAAGTTTTACTCAAAGTTGAAAAGTCATGTATTAGTCTTCAGGAAGATATCAGGATGGGAAAAAATTCTCCCCAGAGGAAAAATTCAGAAAGGTTTAATGTCACAGTCAAAGAATTAGGATGGAAATATTAATGCAACCCTAAACGTGAAGATTTTTGCAGCACTTTTTGTAATCAGTGTGGATGTATTTAGGTAAAATCTAATTTTCCAGGGAAATCATAAATGCCTCATTTTCACAAGAAGCCTGAGGGAGACTGTATGTACCAGAGATAACACAGAGATTGTATCAGAATGCAATATCTTTGGATATAAATAACATGAGGAAGCACAGATGCAATTTCATCAAATATCACCTCCTCAGAGTACAGACAAGACTCAACCTCTTTCCTTGTACACAGTGAGCATCCTTCTGGTGCATTTAGAGGGCTCTGCAAAGCAGGATTCACAACTGTCCTGTTGCCATGTTTCAAAATGTGCCCCTCACCTGCCAGGTGGTGTTGGGATTTCTCTGGCCAGGCTTGAACAGGGCTAAAAACTGCTTTGCAAAATAGGAAATTGTGCTGGTTTCAAAGTGTTTTATTTACAGCACAGGTCTGTATCCACATTTTGCACCCCAGTCCATCCCTCTAGCTACGAGCTGAATGCTTTAGCTCCTGGCTAGGAAGAACCACCAATACATACAGCACTTTCCTAATATGGTTTTAGTTCTCTCAAGAGAGGACTGAAGAAAAACCTTTTACATAATTTGGCCATTGTAAAATGCTGTTTGGCCCAAAATTACAAGAAAAATGCAAATATTTCTATGTTTCATGAATACTAAAATAACAGCCACTAACCAAGTAAAATAATTGATATTCTATCCATCATTAACAGGGATACTCTCATTACTTGAAATAAAATACTGATGAGTCCTCTTTCAGAAAAAGCACAGGTGTTCTAAAAATACTTTCTTTTTAATTTTTTTTTCCAGAATCTTCATTTTCACCTCTGAAATTTGTAGCTATAACTTCAATTAAGGATGTGGAAGAACAGGACAGTACTGTTTCAGATGCTGGCAAACATCTTGGAAATAACAGATGAGAATCCATGAAGGACCTCCTGAGGAAGTGGTAGAAATCCCATTTCTAGATCTCAAGAGTAGATTAAAAATAAATACAAAGAAAGAAGTCAGGTATTCATAGAGGTTCTGAAATAGGCCAGGTTTTGTTTCAGAGTCTCAAAAGTTCAGGTCTCAAAAACTGATAGAACTCCAAATTTAATCCCTTACATTAAAAACCATTCTCCAGACACATAGAGTCCATTGGTTTCCCACTCCTCAGGACACTGGTACTATTTTTGTGAACCAAAACACATCTGCTCCAAACCCCCCCAATGGTACCAGCTTACACAGAGCACTTTGAATATGTAGGTACATGACCAGCAGCAGGGCTGGGCATTCATCCAGGAAAATAAATCCTCATTTAACCCCGTGGGCCACTGTTTCTTTAACAGTGAAATCTTGTTTTTATCTGCACAACATTTTAAAGACCAAACTTTCTTTTCATTGTTCTACTGAAGAACACACAAATCATATCAACAATTTGTGTCTTTTTTTTTCTGCTTTCCCCATCACTAGGTTTCTTTTTTTAAAAAATCATCTTTAGTTGGATTAAAATAGAATTTTGCTTCTTGTAAGATCAGTTTTTCACATGAGAACTCCTCAGCTTTAGTTTTTGGTAGGGCCAGCTCTTTCCACCTTTCTCATCCAACCGAGACTCAGGAAAAGCACAGTAGTAAGTCAAACACAAATGGAATAATGTCCTCTTCTGGCCTGTTGTGTTGGGCTTCCAATCTGACCCACACGTGAGGCACCTCCCCAAGCAGCCTAAGACAAATTTACAGGAGACTGAGAAGTTCCACCCCAGTCTTCTCAGACCTGTGGAGATGCCCATCCTTCACTGCTGCCAGGTTTAACGACTGAGACACAGCCCAACAAGCAGTAATCCATCACAGGAATCATCCAGTGCATTTAGAAAGGAAGATGGAAGAGAGCACTAGGATCAATGTTGAGAAGAGACCAATTTCACCAATCCAAGAGTGATGAGCCACCACAGCACACAGAAGACATAAAGTTGTTAGAAGAACTGGATTATCTTTTAATTGTGACCCTTGTGAGCATCTATCTGGAGACAAATATGCAAAGTCATGAAAGTTCGCAACAGTGGTTTCCAAACTTTTCCAACCACAAATTCTCCTCCCTGAGCAATGAACTCATCTTCATTTACTCTGCCAGGCTCTTCCCCCATTCTGAGAAATGCTGGTCCAATGGGGATGCACAACATAACCCATCACACCCACAACTCATTTCTGGGATGCTGTATGACCCAAACGTTCCCACCAGGAACAGGATGGTTTGACTTCACCTCTTCTGTGGAGATCAGAACCGTAACTTAAAGCAGATTCTGATGACAAGGTCCTGAACTAGGGTAGAACATGAGTGTCTGTGGGAGAGCAGCACAAATATTCATTGGAACATGGTTTCTCTTTTTAATATTTTATAATTTTTTTAGTGGATTTTTGCTTGCCCTCAGCAACTGACCTGCCATTAAATAAAGCCTAATATTAGTATCCTCCACTAAAAATCAAGACCTAAATTGTTTGCTGGGCACTGCAATTAAAGCAAGTTTAAGCAGACAGAGCAGCTCACAGTGCTCAGCCTTTCCTGCAGCCAATTACTAGCTGTGTCTGATTAAAAAAAAAAAAATTAAACCCTCAAATGCAAATTTTGCACATTTGAAAACACTCCACATGGACACCAATTAGCTCATTAGTATTTTACATGCAGCAAAATTGAAAGGCAACTTCATATAAGTCTTTTAAACCTATTTATCCAAAGTAAATCCAATGGCTCAGTAAGACTTTATAAACTTTTCCTTCCTCTAATAAAGGAATAGGTTATTATTTCAATTAATAAAGAACATGTGGTGGAGATGCACTTTTTAACCTTCAGAGTAGCAGGTGAGACTGTGGGAGGGCAATGGAGCCATTTTGTCTCTTGTCAAGTATTTTTGAAGGTGCTTGACCCCAGGTGTGTTCAGCTTTGCTCAGAAGACCCAGAGGAGCCTGGCCTGGGAAAAGTGAGTGGCAGGACCACTGGCAAGCCTGTTAAGACAAATTTTATGTTCCTATTTCATTTTACATCTACTGTCAATGAGAAGACAGGGAAAAAATGGAGAAGCCAACAACCAAATTTTATGAAAGATTATTGCCTAAATATTACTTCTGAGTTTTGTACTCACAGATAACAAAATAATGGAGTGTGTTTATTGATGGAAGGGAGACTGTGCTCTGTTTAGCACTATAACAGAATGAGAGACCTTGCAGTGATATGTCAGGAGGGCTTGGTAGAGACTAAAATTAAAAGCAAGCCTCACTAAATCTTAAAAATGGGACTGCTACATCAACAGCTTGATGTATAGCTTCCATTGTTGTTCACAGATAATAGTTATTTCCTGTACCTATGAAGTGCTTTCTGTATTAAGGTACTACTGCCATCATAAAACCCTTGTGAAAATTAACAGCCAACTTCTCTTCTGCACTGAATATTAATTACTGTATGAACATTTCTTGCCACACAGCTTTCCAAACATCTTCTCTCCTAGGATATTTCATTTCATGTGGAAAGCAATTTTTCATCAGCCTACACAAATTAGTGAATGGAGAGGACATGGTGCATCTGACTGCCTGTCTGAACTCTGAGAAAGCGCTCTCCCCACTGTGAGTTACTGAGCTTGAAATGAAACATTAATTATGTTTTTTATTTATAAAAAGGAATTGATCAAAGGACAGATATGGAGTAGTAATGGTAGATGTCAGTGGGTTTATTAATAAATGTTAGAGCTGTGAGGCAAATGCTGGACTGGGGTTTAGTTAAAATGAAATGTTTCATATATGTCACTGGAGTGAGCATTGCCAATACTGTCAAGATGGAAAAGGTAAAAATACAGGTATGAATATAGAGTGATCAGGATTAGAGTTACAGCAAGCACTGTCAGTGAGGGGGATTAATATCAAAAAGATGTTTGGGGGAGAGAAAACTCATGAAAGCAGCAACCCCAGAGCCTCCAGAGAATCACTAGACAGTAACTCAGACACAGCCTTAAACTGGCCAAGACAGCAAGGTCACTGGCTGCTTATGGAATACATATATTAGCCCAAATTAGTTATTCCTGTTTGTCACAGAGGATTTCACATCAAAACCAGTTCATACACTTCAACACATCTCAGGACTGGAAAGGTTCAATGAGATTTCTGAGCACAGTCAACATTAATCATTCAAGAGCTGAAGTGCCTAAATTAGTATGAAAGATACTGCAGTAAGTGCAGCTTGGCCAAATAATAATTAAATGACTACTGTGAAGAAAAGAAAAAAGACAGAACAACTGCACTGTACAAGTCCTTGGTTTGAGGAAGAGGGGCAGGACCCAGCAGAGGTGCCTCTCACTGCTGCATTCTGAACATTTCTCTATTGGATACAAGGTGAATTAAAGCCTCTACTAGCTATTTTCTATTTTTAGACTTAGCCCTAGAAATATTTATAAACAACAATAAATCTTTGCTTCTACACAACCAAGTTGAGTTTGCTGCAAAAATGTTTCCAAGATCAGCTTTCTCCACCTCTACTGAAACTTTACAAGAGATTTATATAGCTGTTCATAAAACATGATCTAAAAGTTCATACCTTATTTCCCTAGCAAAAGCAATTGAAATGATGCTCCATGCTATGAACTAGTTAAGTTGTTGCTTCCTTTCACTTGAGTCAAATACTCAAACCTCTCATATTATTTTAATTTTGTTCCTGCTTTGAACTGCTATCAGATTGCCCAAATAAAACATTTTGCTGGTCAAAACCTTGAAGAAAGGAAAGGGAAAATATATCAGCTTTCTAAGTATTTTTCTTATATAAAGTCTTATTCTTGTCTTGTTCTTGATAGTATGCTTATAAATAATTAAAATACATGAACAGCAATAATAGCAAAATACTCTTCTTATAAGGCTTGAACTCAACATTCTATCACCATGATGAGCCTCTGTTTATCTTGCCTGTGGTAATACTTCCTAATGATTACATAAAGAGGTCTGTTTTAGGGAAGTTATATCTTTGATCTCTCTTTATATACATAGAAATCACTTGCAGCTGACAGATCCTCTAAGCTTACACATGATACTCTTTGTCTGCAGACAAAATACTTATGGAATCATTTTGTTTCCTTTAGAAAAGTGCTTTCCTGCTTCTCTCAGCACATATCATGGAATCACAGAATGTTTTGGGTAGGAAGAGACCTTAAAGATTATCTCGTTCCACCACCCTGTCATGAATAGGGACACCTTCCACCATCCCAGGTTGCTCCAAGCCCCATCCAACCTGGCCTCAGACACTTCCAGGGATGGGGAAGCCGCAGCTTCTCTGGACAACCTGTGCCAGGGTCTCACCACTCTCTGGGTAATGAATGTCTTCCCAATATCCCAACTAACCCTGTCCTCTGTCATTGTGGAGATGTTCCCCCATGTCCTCTCACTCCACCCCTTGTGCAAAGTCCCTCTCTATCTTTCCTGCAGCCCCTTTAGGCACTGGAAGAGGCTCTAAGGTCTCCCCAGAGCCTTTCCTTCTCCAGGTTGAACAACCCCAACTCTCTCAGACTGAGTCAGAAATCATTGAAAACACACAGTGAAAATCAAAGAGGGCATTGATTCATCAGGCAAGGATGTAGAATTCATCACATAGATTTATTTTTTTTTAGATTTTTTTTTCTGTCAACTGACACATAAATACATCCATTTAAAAATCCTACCTGCAAACAAGGCATTTCTAAGGCTGGTTCAGTTTGTTGGAATTTTCTAGAAAGCAGAGGAAGTGAGAAAGGTGAAGGAGGC
The DNA here is from genome assembly GCA_013401135.1 of Cettia cetti. NCBI lineage: Eukaryota > Metazoa > Chordata > Aves > Passeriformes > Sylviidae > Cettia > Cettia cetti. Next base: position 44,069 of record VZUI01039491.1, read on the forward strand.
TTTTTTTTTTATTTGGCCGTATGGAGGAAGCACACAGCCAACCCATTTGAAGTACAGGACTTGTTTCCAGTACTGCTGATCACATCTTGCCTCCAACCCCACTTTCCCCATCATGTGATTCACCCCCTCTTTCTGAGGTTTTGTCATATGTAAGATCATTTAATTCTCCATGTATTCTCAGTCAACTGAAGAAGTTCCAGGAATTACGGACAGAATAAATTTCCAGGTGCTTTTCCCTGAATGTCTTCAGTAAATGCCTCAAAGAGGTTGTGTTCATTATGTGCTTTACCTGCAAATAGTTACAGTGATAGTTACTAGACCACAAGGAAGATACACAGGGACAAAGCCAGGATGCCTTGATATTCTTCTATCAAAATCTTCTATCAAATTTGACCTACATATTCCAAAGGAAGAATGAGGTCAAGACCACTGGGAAAAGGAGTTTCACAGGAGCCATGCACCAAGGAAGCAGTATCATCTCAGTTTCTAATCAACAAACCTGTCCATATCTAAGTGTCAAATTTACAAAAAAAAAAAAAAAAAAAAAAAAAAAAAAAAAAAAGAAATAAAAAAAAATGGTGAGGAAGAGCAAGAAGTGGGGAAATGTGCTTCAAAGAGAGAAAAATAAATAAATTTCTGAAAGGGAGATACCCATGGCATCAGCCAGATAACATTAGATGAGGATGTTAATTACTATTTCATAATTAACTAAGTTGAACCCATATTGTGGCTTTTTAAAGATCATGACAGAGCCTGTGTATTCCTCTGCCTTGATCTTTGATTCCTGAACGAGACAGCTCTTATGGGTTCCTCAGAGTTTCAAAGGGTCCTGAAAATGCTGTGCTGTTTTATCTTTATTTATCTCACACAAAAGACATCCCCTGATATAAGTCAGATTTAATCACGGTATTAAAGGGAGAGAACTGCTGTTAGGATGACACAGGCTTATTTACATTAGTCCCAGTTTGATCCCAATGATCTGCAAGCAGTTTCCTCTGATTTGATGAACCATATTGACAAGACAGAATGAATGCTGCAAAGCACTTATTTATGTGCAAATAAATATGCATTTTCCATCAAGACTTTGTCTAATATAAGCTCTGAACTCCACAGACAGGGAAAATATGCTCCCCACTGGGGTACACGCTCTCTGCTAGAGTGTGACTAAATCTACTCTGCTGGCACACTAGATTTAATAATGTTCTTCTCCTTCCCAAGAACGTTATAAAGCTGCATTAACATCCTCAGGCAAAAGTCTCCACAAAAATGAAAAGGAATATTGTTTCTATTTTAGAGATGTGATAAAACCCCATAGCCAGCCACCTACATAGTAAGTATTTCCATTCATCTTGGTAGCTGAAAACCCAACATTCAGAACACCTCTAAGTTTAGAATAAAATAGTATGGGAAGTTAAACACTTGAGCAAATTCAGGATTGCAATTATCTTAGTTAAAGTGCAATCCTGATTTATCAGCCGATTCTTACTAGGAATCTTTCTGTCATCTTTCCAGAATGAATACAGATGACTGCACAGAAGGCTCAAGACATATAGCAAATAATATCTACTACATGGATTTTGGAGAAGACATCCTCTCATGCATATATCAAACCCTAAATGCTTCATTGAGAGACAAATCCACATCAAGTAGAACGGCAAAAAACCCACCAGAAAAAGAAAGATAAAAAATCATTTCAGCACAAAGAATCAAACAAGCAGACCCAAATTGCACTTCAAAATAATTTAAATTCATCTTTATGGTGCTGCTTTAGGTCTCTTTGCTATACTTGGAAAAACAGACCCCAGAGTTCATGCACAGGAACTTCAGGCAAAGCTCTGGTTTTATTGTTAATGTGGAATATGAAACAACGACTCATTGTTCATAACCAGATACTATGAACTTGAGCAAATTTAAAATAGGCTCAGCACTGGTATCTGCAGCAGCAAGAACTGGGCACATTACCAGCACTTGCTGTACAAGTGCTGCCTTACAGTTGTACTAACACTTAATCCTTACCTCTTTCACTTCTCTTTTACAAAGCCTAAGCGTAAAATGGCACTAAACGCAGTGTGAAAACACAGTAATTCCCAATTGCCTTATTAAAACATTGACCAGGTTGCAGTGAGATGTGCTGGAGAGGCAGCTCTGCAATGTTATCACCATGTGGTGGAAAGAAGCCTTGTCTAGAAAGCGAGTTTATTGAGATGCTCTCTTCATATTTCTTCTGACAGATTACCTGTTCAATAAATAAATGTATTCCTACTTTAAATAAACATGGAATTTGTAGATTCCTTCATTGGTAAAAGATTTTCTGTAAAGGAAGGGCACAGTACCAGGTGGAGTGTCACCAAAATCTTTCCAAATTTTCCAAATTTTTCTTTCCAAATTCTCCAAATTCCAGTAATGTCATAGAGGCAGCACAAACTACCCATAAAAGCTCTTAAGCTGACAGTACCCAGAACAGGACATAAAATGCAGGAAACTTATGGGAATTACACTGGTACTTACAGAAAAGCTTAGTACACAGACGAATTCCTAACAACATCAGGAAGTTCCATCACTGTCACCAAGCTGGACACATCATAGGCAGGGCCAGTGTTTAGGTGACACTGTACAAGCACGAATAATCCACTTGAGTGACATCTTAATTAATGGCTCTTGAATTGCTGGGGAATATGTGCATTTCTCAGATACTTCAGAATTGTTAAATAATGTGGTCAATCCATTACAACGTGCCTGAAGCTCCTGCAAGTCTGAAAAGTTCCTGTAAGTCTTTCTGGGTACTGCTGTGATCTCTGATGCTCCACTGTCCCCTCCAGACAGACCCTTGGCAGACAACAGCACATAGGCAGGGGCATGGCATTGCTGGGAAGCTGGAAGATGCTGTTCTTAGCAAAAATGGAAGGTGATGAAACAGGTGAAATCAGTAAAAATGCCAGAGCTGATTTCAAGCTGCAGTTGTAGAGCAGCTGCATCTCCATCTGGTCTCCTGTCCCCTGCATCCAGACCTGGACCTGACCCCTGGGCTTCCTGGCTTGGCCATGGAGCTGTCTCCAGACCGTGGATCTCCTGGGCTGTGTGTGATGCTGAGCAGTGCCTCGAGCCACTCCTGGCTCAGTCTCCTGTGTGCTTTGCCATCACCTGTTCCATGGGGAGACGCTGGCCACCTCTGATCTTTGGAGCATCACTCCTCATCAAGGGGCACCTGAAATCCTCACAAATCTTTCTGAAATGCTGCTGCTGAGCACAACGCAAACCCAGGGATCATGATGTGACACAGCAGTGGGTGCGTTTTTCCATGACTAAGGGCTGACAGATATTGTCTACTCTTTCAAACTGATCCCATTGGAGTAACACTGCAAACCCTGAGAGGTGACATTAAACACTACCTGCTCCTGGAGCAAAGAGCCATTACCTGGAATTCTCATTCTTACTAACAGCAGCATGATTCTAATGTGAGGATGAAAAGGTCCATGTTCCTGGTGGTCCTCAGGTTTGTGTGAGAGGCAAAGACCACCATTTCCCAAAACATTTACAGTGACAAAACTACCAAGATTGTAGAAATTTAAAAAGGCTCTTGTCACCCAAATCTTTTACAATTTTTCTCTGATATGTTTTCATACTTGGAGTCAGATACTCAGAGTTCTCACACATTTTCATGTAAACAAAAGAATGTTTATCTAAATGTTCTCCTGTTGTTGACATTCCTCTCTTGGGGAGGAGAAACTTGATGGACTTCTAGTTTGACCAGT